>ML295171.1:0-14180 GCA_005239495.1 Nicotiana undulata
GAATGGGGGTGGGGAAAGGAAGAAGAAGAAGAAGAGGAAGAAGAAGGGGTAGAGGTGTTGGGTTTGAATGGGGGTGGGAAAAGGAAGAAGAAGGGGTAGAGGTGTTGTGGGGTTAGTGGGGTAGAAAAAAATAAGGGTTTGAGTATTAAAAAGAAGAAAAGAAAAAAAAAAAAAAAAAAAAAATTTCGGTTCAGCACTTACCTGGGCCTGCCGCGGTCCCGCCGGGGGCGCGGGGCCAACCNNAAAAAAAAAAAAAAAAAAAAAAAAAATTTCGGTTCAGCACTTACCTGGGCCTGCCGCGGTCGCGCCGCGGGCGCGGTGCCAACTTCTGCAAGGGTGTTTGTCCGCGGTCGCACCGCGGGCGCGGTACCAAATGGTGTTTTTTTTTTGTTTGTATTTTACCATATTCGTGCTATGCCCAGGATTTTGGTTCAACACCCTCCCAAACTCTCCTGCATACACCACAACATGTTAGAGATTACAACTATCATGGGTTGCCTCCCAAGAAGCACTTGATTTAACGTCGCGGCACGACGCAGAATGAGCGCATTTAAGAATCACTCAACCTATGTGGTTCATCGAGCCGCACCACAAACAACTCCTTCGTTTCATCTATTCCCAAGTACATTTTCAGTCTTTGACCATTAACCTTGAAGGTGTTGGTGCCATTTTCACTTATAATCTCCACAACCCCAGATGGGAACACTTCTTTAACACATACGGCCCAGACCATCGGGACCTAAGCTTACCAGGAAACAGTCTCAACCTTGAATTGTACAATAATACTTTGTCTCCCGGTTTGAAATGTCTGTCCACAATGTGCTTGTCATGTAGCCTTTTCATTCTTTCCTTGTATAGCCTCGTACTTTCAAATGCGTGATATCTGAATTTTTCTAGCTCATGCAGCTCTGTCAGTCTATTTTCCCCAACAGCATTGGGGTCTATGTTCAATTGCTTTAAGGCCCACCAAGATCGATGTTCAAGCTCCACAGGCAGATGGCAGGCCTTCCCAAATACCAACTTGTATGGGGACATACCGATTGGTGTTTTGAATGCGGTTCTGTAGGCCCAGAGTGCATCGTCAAGCTTTTTCGCCCAATCCGTTCTTGTGGCGTTTACAGTTTTTGTGAGCACACTCTTGATCTCTCGGTTAGAGACCTCTACATGCTCGCTTGTTTGGGGGTGATACGGGGTGGCTACCCTGTGGCGCACATCATATTTATCCAGCAACTTCTCAAAGAAGTGTGTGCCCCCATCACTGATAATAGCTCTCGGAATTCCATACCGGGTGAAAATATTCTTCTTCAAAAACCCAACCACCACTCTCGAATCATTGGTGGGGAATGTTGCAGCTTCCACCCATTTGGACATATAGTCCACAGCAACAAGTATAAACTTATTGTCGTAAGAGTTGACAAAGGGACCCATGAAATCGATCCCCCAGACATTGAACACCTCAACTTTCTGCATTGGCTTCATAGGCATCTCATGACGACGAGATATGTTTCCCGTTCTTTGGCATTCATTGCATCGTTTTACCCACTGGTTGGCGTCCTTGAAAATTGTTGGCCAGTAGAAACCGGCCTCTAACACCTTTGCTGCTGTCCGGACTCCTCCAAAGTGTCCCCCATAAAGTGACGCGTGGCAAGCCTGCAAAACCGAAAATTGTTCTATCTCGGAGACGCATCTCTGGATCATGTTATCAATACAAATTCTGAACAAATACGGTTCATCCCAATAATAATTTCTGCAGTCACGATAAAATTGTTTCTTTTGCACGGAGGAGAGCTCATAAGGTTCGATGCCACAAGCAAGGTAGTTAGCAATATCTGCGTACCATGGCACCTCTTCCACACTTGTGGCCAGCAACTGCTCATCTGGAAAGGTTTCCAGAATATCCTCAGACTCAGGTGCCTTTTCAGCACCTTCAAGTCGTGATAAATGATCAGCGACTTGGTTTTCCGTTCCCTTACAGTCACGAATCTCCAAGTCAAACTCTTGTAAGAGTATCACCCAACGAATTAGGCGCAGCTTAGACTCTCTTTTCTCAACTAAGTACCGAATGGCTGCGTGATCAGTGTACACAATCACCTTTGACCTGATCAGGTAAGACCTAAACTTGTCGAAGGCAAACACTACAGCCAACATCTCTTTTTCTGTTACCGTGTAATTCAGCTGAGATCCACTAAATGTCCTATTTGCGTAGTAAATTGGGTGCATTACCTTTTCTCTGCGTTGCCCCAACACGGCTCCTACAACGTAGTCACTAGCATCACACATGAGCTCAAATGGTTGCTCCCAGTCGGGGGCAACTATAATCGGTGATGTGACTAGCCGCTTCTTTAGCTCCTCAAAATCCACCCTGCAATCATCAGAAAACACAAATGGGTTATCTTATTCTAGAAACTTACAGAGAGGGTTGGAAATTTTGGAGAAATCCTTGATGAATCGCCGGTAGAATCCGGCGTGTCCCAGGAAGCTACGAATAGCTTTGATTTCCGTGGGTGGTGGAAGTTTTTCAATCACCTCGACCTTGGCTCTGTCCACCTGAATACCTTTACTTGAGACCAAATGCCCCAAGACAATTCCTTCTTATACCATGAAATGGCACTTCTCCCAGTTCAACACCAGGTTCGTCTCTATACACCTCTTCAACACACGGTTTAAATTTGCTAGGCAGTCATCAAACGAAGTTCCCACCACTGAGAAGTCGTCCATAAAGACCTCCATGATATCTTCCACCATGTCTGTGAAAATGGCCATCATGCACCGTTGGAATGTTGCAGGTGCATTGCAGAGGCCAAAGGGCATCCTTCTGAAAGCAAACACCCCATAAGGGCATGTGAAGGAGGTCTTTTCCCTATCCTCCGGGGCAATAGAAATTTGGTTGTACCTCGAATACCCGTCAAGAAAACAAAAGTGAGATCTCCCTGCTAGCTGGTCGAGCATCTGATCAATGAAGGGAAGTGGGAAGTGGTCTTTGCGGGTGGCAAGATTCAGTTTTCGGTAGTCCATGCATATTCTCCAACCCGTGACGGTTCTAGTGGATATAAGTTCGTTTTTATCATTCTTTATCACCATCATACCACCCTTCTTTGGTACACACTCTACTGGGCTAACCCAGCTGCTGTCAGAGATGGGCAAAATGATTCCCGCATCTAACCACTTTATGATTTCCTTCTTCACCACTTCCTTCATATTCGGGTTCAAGCGCCTTTGGTGTTCCCTGGAAGGTCGGTGCCCCTCTTCCAAGAGAATCTTATGCATGCAATAGGCTGGGCTGATCCCTTTGATATCTGCCATGGTCCACCCAATGGCAGTTTTGCACTCTGAGAGTACCTGTAACAGCTGTTGTTCCTGCACATCTAACAAACCAGATGAGATAATAACAGGTAGTGTAGAGTTAGGTCCGAGAAACGCATACCTGAGATGGGCTGGTAAAGGCTTCAGCTCTAACTTGGGTGGTTCTTCAACTAAGGGTTTGGCTGGCGGACTCTCTCTCTTCTCTAAGTGTAAAGGTTCATTTTCGAGAGTCCTCAGCCACATCCCTTTTCCTTCCAGAGCTAAGACCCACTCTGCTAATTCCTCACCATTCACATCATCTAAGTTCATCAAACATGTAGCCAAAGTGTCCCCAATAGTCAGGGACACATCATCTTCGTCTAGTATCACGTCCACGGTGTCAATGAGAGAGAAGTTGGCGAATTCACTCGGTCGCCTCATAGACTTCTGCACGTTGAACGTGATTTCCTCATCATTGAGCCTCATCTTAAGCTCACCAGTCTCACAATCGATAAGGGCTCTGCCTGTGGCCAAGAATGGTCGTCCCAAGATTATGGGAATTTCTTCATCTACCCGACAGTCTAAGAACACAAAATCAGCAGGGAACACAAATTTCCCCACTTGTACTAACACATCGTCCAGAATACCCGACGGTCTCTTCACTGTCCTATCAGCAAGTTGCAACAACATGGATGTAGGCCTGGCTCTACCAATCCCCAGTCTTTTATAGATGGCCAGCGGCATGAGGTTGATGCTAGCCCCCAAGTCAGATAGAGCTTTGGCGAAAGCAAAGTTGCCAATAGTACAAGGAATTGTAAAACTCCCTGGGTCAGAAAACTTTTTAGCAATAGGACGCGTCACCACCGTACTACAAGTTTGGGTAAGAGTGACAGTGGCTACATCTTGGAAGTCAAATTTTCTGGACATCAAGTCCTTCATCATTTTAGCGTAACCAGGCATTTCCTTCAAAGCATCAATCAACGGGATATTTACCTGTATTTGCTTTAGCATGTCCAAGAACTTCTTATACTGTTCATCCTTATGGTATTTTGCCATCCTTTGAGGGAATGGAGCCGGTGGTCTTTTCTTTCCTGTTATCTGTTCTTTTTCTTTTTCAACCGCAACTTCTACTACCGGCTCTGAGATTTCCTCCAGTGCATTTTCAGCCTCACCTTGATTGCTGGATTTTTCTTCAACTGGCTGCACTGTGACCTTTGTCAAAGGAGTCACGTCATCAATTTCAATAGGCACTTGCACTAGCGTATCTGTCTGTCTGCTCTCGCGCACCATCTCTTGCTCCAAGTCCAAGTCTCTGCCATTGCGGAGGCTCACTGCCATTAGTTGCTTTGGGCCCTGGTCTCTTGGATTCACCTGAGTATCAGCGGGTAAAGTTCCATGAGGACGATTGTGCACTGCATTTGGAATTTGCCCCAGTTGTACCTTAATGTTTTTAATGGCTGAGTCATGAGCATCTACTTTTTCGCTGATCTTGGCAGTTGACCCAATCACTTGTTGCATCATAGCTTCTAACCTGGAGAATCTATCTTCATGTCTTCCCTCATGTTGCTGCTGAGGGGGATTATAAGCTTGTTGTTGAGCCTGGTTGTTGTATCCCTGAGATCGTTGGTAAGGTTCCATGTTACCCTGAGGTCTCATGGAACCCATGTTACCATTATTGTGTTGCAGGTGGGGTGGTCTGTAAGGTTGAACTTGATGACCCCAATTCTGACCTCCCTGTCTCTGACCTCCATAATTAGACACATAGTTCATGTCTTCCGGATAGGGAGCTTGATTGCAGTCTGCATTCCAGTGATTACCCATAGGTTGACTTACGCAAGATGTGCATAATCCCCCATTGGTAGTGTCTACAATATGAACCTGCTGCTTCACGCCTGATTCTTCCACCTTCTTTGTGAGAATACTCATCTGAGTCATCAATGTAGCCATGTTCTCAGCCATAGTGTTAGATGGGTCTAATGGCACTGAGTGAACAATTGGGGTGATAGGTGCACCCCTAGTGGTCCACCCTGAATTTTGTGCCATAGTGTCAAGTAAGCTCTGGCACTCTCTCCACGTCTTGCTGAGATACGCTCCACCTGCTGATGCATCTACGTTGGCTTTCACACTGTCAGCTAGCCCCATATAGAAACGTTGCCCCAACATCTGCTCAGGAATACCATGATGTGGGCAAATAACCAGCATCCCTTTAAATCTCTCCCATGTCTCTTGTAGCGTTTCCATGGGCCTTTGTCTGAAACTGATTATCTCATCGATCTGTTGTGCTGTCTTGTTGGGTGGATGAAATTTTCCCAAAAATTGCTTGACTAACTCATCCCATGTAGTAATAAAATTTATTGGGAGTGAATTCAGCCAAGTCTGAGCAACCCCTGTTATCGAGAACGAAAACAATAACAGTCTTAGAGCATCCGAGGTAACATTAGGTTGTCGCTGGGTTTTGCATATGGACAGAAAGTTCTTCAAGTGTTGCTGAGGATCCTCGGCATATGACCCCAAAAATATCCCCTTATTCTGCAACAGATGCAGCATATTGTTTGTGATCTGAAAGGACTCTGCTTCAATCTGGGGGACCATAATCGCGGTTGCCAAGTTATCGGATGTGGGTTGCGCCCAGTCATATAGTGGTGCCTCAGGTGCAATGGGCGCCTGAGGCGCATCATTTCTTGCTTCAGGGTTGACCATCCCATCACCAACAACCTCACCATCAATATTAACTATGTTGTTCAGTTCTGCCATAACAAATTCTATTGGTTCAATGTTTGTCTGTCGTTTGCTCCTTCGATTGGCTTTGTTCACGACCCTGAAAACTTTTTCGGGGTCTGGTAAATCTTCAACAACGTCACCAGTTCTCGAAGAGTTCCTAGGCATGCACTTGTACCACCGATTCAACAAACGTTAAAGATTCAATAAATGAGTGAAATCAAACAAACTTGACTATAATTAAGATTTTTTTTTTGTATTTTTCTTCAACTATCCTTGATAATACCATTAGTCCTAGGCAACGGCGTCAAAATTTGATCACGCTCAACTATGTCTAAGAAAAGACTAAACGGGCGTTGCAAATATAATCCGTAGTATTATGCCAGAGTCGAATCCCATAGGGACTTAACGTATCAAAAGAAGCTTATAAAGTACTAAATTCTTATTAGTCAACCTCCTCAAACTTTATGAATAACAAATGGTGTTGTGATTACTACTACATCTAACTGAATCTATAAAACTAAGAGTAACTAACAAGAAGTTGTAAACAATTGAAATAAAAGTCTAAGGTAATGGTTCCCCCCGTTGGTTCTTTCCATAGTTGTTTGTTCCTATAGCTTTGATTTGGTTGCCTCTATCAATCATGAACTCTCCAGTTATCGTAAATCTTTCTCAAGCATTTATGACAATTTACTAGACGCACTCTCTCGAGCTACGCTAGCTATATTTGCGTTACGGTTCACTTTAGATTGCACCCGAGGTATATTATCTCTAACCCAACCTCTAAACCCTCGGTTATGACTCTCGTCTATACTCCGGGAGTGGTGTTGTTCAACAACTACCTAAATATGCACTCTTTCTCAAGCAGATACATAATAAATAGGAACAGCTAGTTGAGGGCCCTTCAACAAACTACAATCAAAACGTAGTTGAACAAATAGAGATTAATAACCAACTCAAAACTATATTAACATGCCAACAAGTTCATCTCCAACGGGTTCCACCAAAACCTTAGATTAAAGTATTAAGCTACTCATAATAATAACAAAAACTACAAAAGAATTCATAGTTAATGGTAAAAGAACAAAAGAAGAGAATAAGGATTGATGCCCAAATTGCCTCCTTGCCTCTTGCCCTTGTTTTGTTGTTTTCTAAACTCTAAAAATTGATTCTTCCTTCTCTTGGGCGAATTCCTTAAGTTTATATAGGGTTTGGGGCTTAAAATCCCGTGTTTTGCACTTTAGTCCCTGAAGTTTACGCGTCCTGCCGCGGTCGCACCGCGGTTACGCCAGAACCGCGGCCAAACAGGCTCTCTGAATCAGCGGCTGCTTCCTACCGCGGTTGCACCGCGGTAGGCCTACTTCAGCTCGGCTTTTGCTTATTATTTGGTGCACTTTGTGGGTATTATTTGATTGGCTTCCTTTTTTCCCGTAATTGACTCCAAAAATGTTCCAACGTCCTTTTCTTGTGATATTTCACCTGCAATGCATGAAAAGCACTAATCAGAGCATGTTGTTATCAGTATTTACATTAAAACGATACAAAATGTGGTTCCTTAGGGTCCTAATTATAGTCAAATTCACCTATTATCACTTCTTCATAAATTTTCAACATGAAAATGGCATATAAGATAACACAAAAATCTGAAATTTATGCACATATATCATAAGTAATCGTCTAAACTTTTGCTAGAACAATCTTAGTTAATGGGTACTCACTCGCTCGAATTAAGTAAATATAAACACTTTTAAGCAATTCATCAAACACCTTGTATGCGTGATTTTGTGAGTTAAACCACTTTAGTAAAGGGTTATAAGGGTTATATCAACTCACCTCAAAACTTCTCGAGCCAATACGTAGGCCCAAGTCCAATTTATACCCGTCAAATAATTGATTCTACAACAATCAGTGCATTTTAATTAATTTTAGAGTTTCACACCTAAACATGGTACTTACTGTTAATACAGAGGAACAAGGGAATTAAATATTCAATTCTTACCTATTAATACTGTAAGATAATTGACAATAAGGAATTTTATATACTTAAATTCAAGAATTAGTAATTTATAAAGAACCGTAGAATCTTTTCATTGCCTCCTAGTGAAATCAATGTTGCCTCTGTTTCCATGTTCGTGAGAATGTTTTATTTTTGCCATAGAGTGCTTTCTGTTGTCGTATAAGGATTCTAAATCCTTTTTGGAGTTCCAACAGCCCTTTATGGGCTTTTAGTCTTGTCCCCCTATTTTTGTTTTATTTGTTATCCATTTTTTTCTTTTATTTTGACTTAATTAGTATTTAATTATATTTACTTTTAATAATTAATAATATTAAAATTATTAATATTCTCCTAATTGTATATTTATTTATTTATAAATAGAACAGTAACTCAAAATAAATCATAAGGATTTAAATTCATAATAGAAGTATAATTTAAGATTATAAAAATTAAATTTTATATTTAGCGGGTCTTGAAACTTCTATAGATTTGAGGAGTGTTACATACACAGTATAACGCAATGGCGAAGTTAGAAATTTTTCCAAAGGTGTTCAAACTTGAAAGAATTAAAAAATTATTCCCAACAAAAAGTATTTAATATATGTTATATACATCTATAATTTATATTTTACTTATATGCGTAATATAATTTTCCGTAATATTTCGACGAAGGATGATCAATTGACCACTCTTAACAAAAGGTAGCTTCGCCACTAATAGAACGATGATATATCATATGTTTATGCTTATATATCTAATTATATACCGGATATATAATGGTATCTATACGAAGTATAATGTTATTATATCATATATTTGTGTTTATTTATTTACAAAACACGACGGGATAAAGCTAATAAGAAATAGGCAAAGAAAATGGTTGTAGTGCATCCTTGTATAGTTGTATTTATCGCTTTTCATCATCTTACTCGGTTGTCACATTTCCAATAAAAGAAATTTTTTGTAGCTTTAACTGAAAAGATGCTAATAACAACAACAAAGATAAACGAGTGTTTACCCTGAAAATGGATAACATCTAAATTTGTAGGTGATTTTAAGGATACGTGGATACACAGGTAATCAAAAATGATATATAAACAAACTAAAGATGAGCTAAATAACCACACCAGTTGTGACTTTGAGTCAGAGCTCGGGTTTTAGCTTAACAATAATTTTACCCTTGACCAGACCCTCGATTCGAAGCCAAATGCTTACGAAGAACTATGATTAACATAAGAACTTTTCAACAGCTAGAAAACATAGAAATAAGTTTGTATTGCCTTTGATCACGCTCAACTATGCCTTATAAAAAGGACTTAGCGGTTGTTGCAAATATATTCCGGTTAATAAGTCCGGAGTCAAATCCCATAGGGAATTAACCTATTAAATTCAGCTACTAGACTCGCACAAATTCACACAATCAATCTTCAGAAATATTTAAGTAACAAATTGGATGTTTACTGACTATATATCACGTAATGAAAATGCAATAATTAATAACTAACCACGAACGGGTTGTAGACAAGAATTGGAATGATCTAAGGTTATGATTTTCCCTATTGTCAGAATCATTTCCGCTACGTTTTTTATAAATTTGCCTAAGTCTTCTCTACCGATCATGAGCGCTATGTGTGTCGTAATTCTCTCCCGAGTAACTACCACAATTTACTAGACACATTCTCCCAAATTACGCTAGCTGGCATTAAGTACAGCTCACTCGGATCGCACCAAGGTTTCGTTATTCCTAATCCCACCTTTAAACCCCACATATTGATCCCTCATATACGTTAGGAGTGATGTTTGTCAACAACTACCTAAATATGCACTCTCTCCTGAGTAATACACACTGAATAGGCACAGTCAATTGAGAGCTTTTCAACTAACCACAATAATAACGTAGTTGAATAAATAAAGAAAATACTACAGAAAATCTAGATTAACGTAACAGAAAAATCATCTTCCAATAGGTTCCATCAAAACCCTAGATTAGGAGTTTAGATACTCATACTCATAGTAACAATATCCCAAATATTTTTGCATAATCAATTTAAAATGTAAGGATAAAGAGACGTCGAAATCGATGATTCCCATGCCTCCAGTTGCAAAATCTCCTTCAAAAGTGGCATTTTACGTCTATTTATATGTGTGGAAAAAGACCTAAAACGCGCGCCTCAAACCAGGAGTTTAGATACTCATACTCATAGTAACAATATCCCAAATAGTACGCGCACCTCAAACCTTGCCTCGCGAGCCTCCGCGCGAGATGGACCTCGCCCCAGACCAGGCGTCGCCAGCCTTCACGCGAGGTGGACCTCGCCTCATCCCTCGCGTAGCCTGCTCCCACGCGAGCTCAGAGGCTCACTTAGCCAGCTCTAACGCGGGCCCATAGCCTTGCTTCGCCAGCTTCCTCATCTTTTCACCGTTTAAGGCATTCTTTCTTCTTTCCACAGTTTTCGCGCACACTTTATTTTTTAGTTCTTTCATTTGCTCTAGTTTCATCTCCAATTCACCTACACATAAAATAGACTCCATTACGTTCAAATGAAGTGTAGTTTATCATTAAAGCACATAAAATACAAGGTAAATAATGTACCAAAATATGAAATTATAGCCACACATCAGTGTTGCAGTGTGTATTGAATAAACAGGCTTCCCTCTTTATATAGTAGGAGAGTTTCATCCTAGTACAACTCTAAAAAGGTAAAAAAAATCTTTCTTTCTCATAAATTACTGATATGCTACCGACGTCGGGCGTGATTTGCACCGTGATATTCGGTTGGATGCGGATATCATGACTTTCTGTTAGTCGTGTGCAACCGTTCGCAGTGCTTTCCGAGATTTAGGAGCTCGCTCTGGATCCGGGGAGTGTTGTCTTGCCAGGCCCGGTGGTGAGCACTCCATTTGTCCCCTAGTACGAGAAGTCCGAGGCTTCAGTTCTGATCACATACAGTCATGTCTTTGCTTCTTTTGACCCACCGGAAAATCGGGGTATATGTTACCCTCGATTTTACCCGTATATAGATAGTCCCTCGTTTCCCAGAGAGTAAGTTTGCGAAAATGATAGGAAATGATAGATTTTCCCGATTCCTTCCTTCGTACGTTACAACCGAGACGACGAAGGAGCCAAAACGTCCCATCAGTCGCATCGTTCTGACTTCAGACACATGTCAACCATCGGCTGGTCGCCTCCGAGTTTGAAACGTCGCGCAATGATAACGTTCTCCTATAAAAGCTTCAACCATTTGTACCTTTCTACTTTTCGATCATAGCTCTTATCTTCGAATTCCCTAGCAGCTTTCAACTTTTTAAATCTTCATCTTTTTATCTTTAACCTTCAAATCTTCATAATTGTTCTTAAGTTTTTACCCAGATCATCATCCTACCTTAAAAACTTCATGCATTTTCTTGGATTTTCAACCTAGAACCTCATATCTTCACTCTCAAACTTCAAATCTTCATAAACTCTTTCCAAATCTTCACATATTTTCCGGATGTACGATGGCCAAGATTTCCAAATCAGTTCCTCAACAAGTTGCCTCTACATCTTTTTTTGAATTTATTATTTATGCTTGTATATTCAATTATATACCCGATATATAATGGTGTTTATACAAAGTATAATAACATTATATTATTTTATTTATTTATAAAAAACGATGGGATAAAACTAATAAGAAACAGACAAAGAAAAAGATTGTAGTTCATTGTTGTATTTATTGCTTCCATCATCTTACTCGATTGTCACATTTCAATAAAAGAATTTTTTTGTAGCTTAACTGAAAATATGCTAATAACAACAATAAAGATAAAAAAGAGCTACCTGCTCATCAGGGCAAAGGATAAGGAAGCCGGCTACCTTTGAGCTTTGACAGATTTAGTGGAAGTAATTTAATTACAAATGCGTAAAGAAGAGATAGAGGGCGGCGTTGAAATAAGAGAGAGAAATGAAACTAAATTAATAAGATCAATTTATTCCTTAACTTGTGGACTAGATTTTTTCTAGATCTTTTTTTAAAAATATGCTATAATGGTAAATGAATCTGTTATTTTTGAATAAATAGAGATTTATTATGTGTGAGAGTTGATTTTAAAAGAGCCACCATGTAAAAATCTCTTTAATTTAACCATGTCCTTGCCTTATATTTCCCTTTGTTATTGGTGGAGCTCCAGCATGAAATTTGTGAAGTCCAACTATCTAAGAGGTTGCTTGGTAGAGTGCATTAGAGAAAATAATGTATGCATTAGTTTTGTGTATTAGTAATATTTTGTTTGGTACACTTTTTCAATCTATGTATAACTAATACAAGCATTAGTTATACATCCTATTTGGTATTATTCTATGTATAGCTAATGCATAGAAAACCATGATATTAGTAATACCAAGGCTATTAATGCATGCATTATGTCATGGGCAGCTTTCCAGCCATGCCCCATGACCCCTTGGACGCGCCCCGTGGCATCCTAGCAAGCCTCCCAACGCCTAGCGCCACGGACGACCTCGTGGTCTTGGCCGCACCAAGTGACAAGCGCGCATGTGCCGCTGTCGCCCCACCAATTTCCCTCGCTAGCGCCCAGCGGCAAGCAGCTGCCAACAGCGCCGCGCGCGCAGACAATGCTGCGCGCGTAGATCGTGATGCCTGAGACAAAGGTGCTGCCAACGGACCTGTTTCTACCTTTGTAGAAAACTAAGTCCATTTCTTTGTAAATATAGACTAGCTTTATTCCATGTACTTTCATTATGTTTCTCTAGCGTAGTTTAGTCTACTCATGTAACTTTGATTTATTTTTTTTAAGCATTATTAGGGGGTATCAAGCATTCAAAACTTTCTAGCAAGCAATTCTCTGTACTGGTGTCTCTACCCCTCGACACCGCGTTGCCTTCTTTTGTAATAGCTTTCATTATTGCAATCAAGCTTTTATTCAAATCTCATTTCTGTTCTCTCAAATTGTTGGCATTGGTTTTTCTACACGGCACTGACAATCTCGGCTAGCGTGTGGCGAGGACCTCATTTGGCGGACAGCAACCACCCTGACATCAGTTGCTTAGCCTTACGTCGCCCTTCCAAGGAATCTCAGGAAGGTGCCGCGTAACAGTTGGTATCAGAGCCTAGGCTCGACATCGGACGAGGGAACGCATTTGCATTACCACCATTTCTGACCATGGTGACTCATGGGGACCGCATTGCGCCCCTTGAGGAGACGGTTGACGTACTACGACCCATTGTGGATACGGTGCCGGAAATTAAAACCAACCTACTGCAAAGGTTGGACGACCTGGACCGCAGAATGGCCCAGGCCAAAGTTGACATAGGAAACATGAGTCGCGACTCTGAAGGAGACCGGCAAACGGCAGCTACTGAGGCAGCCGAAATTTTGATAAATTCGAGGGCCTCCAACAGGAGCGCGCCGAGGATTTAGCCCACAGGGCACAAGAGGAAGACAAGATGACTGCCATGCAGCAAACTATCGACAACTTGACAGGCCAGCTCAACGTTGTTAATGCTGCTCTACAAAGCTTGCTTCGAGGCAGTGAAAATCAAATCGGGGGCGCTCTGAACCCCGCTCCCTTGGCACAGAAGCTGAAAACTCCTGAGCCAAAGCCATACAGTGGGGCTAGGAATGCTAAAGAAGTGGAAAATTTCATTTTCTACATCGAGCAGTATTTCGATGTCGTGGGAGGCCTAGAAGAAGCCAAGAAGGTAGCAATTACTGCCATGTATCTTCAGGGTGATGCTAAGCTCTGGTGGCGAGTGAAGTACGAAGCCATCAGGACCGGTGAAGATGCTCTGGAGACATGGGCGGAACTGAAGGCAGCTATACGCCTACAGTTCTTTCCCGAAAATGTTGAGTACAATGCAAGAAGGAAACTACGGGAGCTCCGCTAGACCAAATCAGTGCGGTACTACGTGCGAGAATTCTCTGCACTCATGCTGAACATTCGCGACATGGGGGACAAGGACAAGCTTTTCACTTTCCTAGAGGGGTTGAAACCTTATGCCCGCATGGAGCTGCAAAGACAAAGGGTAGATACCCTTCCCAAGGCAATCCAAGAAGCGGAATGCCTTGGGGACTACCAGATGGAGACTCGGAAGGATAGGCCGCAGCCGCCTGTCTGAGCGGGTTACAAAGGGGGCCAGCCTACCAATGGTGGCCCTAACAGAAGTGGGGGAGACCGGAGTGCAGG
>ML295171.1:18833-56535 GCA_005239495.1 Nicotiana undulata
ACACAACCGCAGCCGCAGTAACAGCAACAGCCACCGCATAGGTACGAGTTCGGCAGATTCCAGTAGGCCTCAAACCATTTATTTGCACTAAAATATCATTTAATTCATGTAAGTAATCTATTCAGATCTCAGTAAGCAAAAGGGATTGTTGTCCAGAACCCATAAACTAAATATCCTACCTCCACCTCGGGAAAAAATGACATATCACAAGTAGTAGTCAAATGGTCTTATAAGTCACTGGTTCGAACAATGGAGTCAGTCACTGATGCTTATTTCAAGGTAGACTACCTTGCGACTCTTACATGACGACTTCATGCACCACGCTGCCTTCTTTCTTTTTCTTTTTCTTTTTTTGCATTTTTTTAAATGTTTGGAGTTCTCTTTGTAGTTATTGCTATAAGGAGAAACGGAGCTGAGGGAGTTCTCTTTGGACCTTTTCAAAATTAATAAATGCATGTGGCATGCGACCATGGGAATTCCAGCCTGCAATTGATTTACTAGTCTTCAAAGATGTCAAATAGAATATAAGAAATTCTTCACAAGATGGCAAGTACGTAAGCAAAGATGTACATAATACAATTGTAAAAGCTCATTATACCCTTAAGAAAAGTTTGATAATAGAACTAAACAAGACATTTAGCATACAAGAATGGTTGAATACTTGCCATACCTCTAATATTAAAATCGACGTACAACGTATGAGAAATAATAATATTTCAAGACACACGTCCTTCAATTAGCTAGAACGTAAGCTCCAACGGTGTAGAAAAATAAGGCAGAAAGAAGAGACACAAAAGAGGTACAGCTCTTGCAAGTACCAAACTGTATGCACTAAGATCCTATAACTTCTCTGTGCAGGTTTAAGAGCATCAATAGCTAGAAAGCATCAAGAACATTTACCTAGACCTTTAGAATACGTTCTAAGAATTTCAGGCTCGCATGACACCCCTATAATACATATTAGAAAACAATGACATACACGTCAATTATGTACCTGTCTACCAGCCATATGTTGGGGTTTCTACCTGAGGCAAGAGATGCAGATCTTTGCAATGCTGTTTGTCATAATCCCGAGTTTTAGGTATTGCACCGGTACACAACCTCAAGAACTCCCTGTGAGACAGTTGTGGGCAAAAGCCAGACCCCATCAACCATCTCGTCTAGATTTGGCATGGAAGCTGGTTTCCCTTTGCCTTCTGATGTCTCCTGCCCATACTCATTTCGCTGCTCAAAACCTTATTGAGATAAGAATATTCCATTGAACCTCTGTGTAGCAGCTTCCAATGAAAGTTTGATATTGCTCCTCGGGCGTGAGAGACTGAGGTTCGCCAGACATTGACTCCTTAACTTTGCTACAAAGTCTTCATGTGTGGTGTAAGTCAAATGCCTGGAAAAATGCATTTGATTGGTGGTCTGCACACCCTACAGATTTCCCCGTGGCAAGAGCCTCGGCTGTGGCAGTGCAGAGCACATCACTGATACTAGGATTTATGAAGACCTTGTAACTGCAAACAAAGTATGTACATTAAAAAGCGGAACTGTAAAGAATCAAACAGGGAACAAGGAAATGGGGAACACAGCAACTAGCATCAGACAAAAGGCAGCCCTGCACTCAACAATGTTGATCAAGCTTAAGATCAGCCAATTGGAAGTACCATGTCAATGAAAAATCCCAAGAAAAAAACAGCACATTCAATAGTTATAGAAGATGTCGCAGAGAAAAAGTTTAAGACTTTATACAAGTTGTGTCGTTCATGAGGTATTTACCGTTAAAACGAATAAGAAAATTTGCACGCAAGTAAAATTGAATCCAAGTATATCTGTCTCATACTCTACATCTAACATAAATCAGGTCGCACATAACAACGACCAGTACTCTGGAGAACTCTGGCAATTCCTAAATCTAGCTCATCATTCAAAAAGTTCACCTTCAATCAGTGAGGACCCTTCTTTGGGTAAGGAATGTAGCAAAAGTTTGCTTCGTCCTTTGCTGCATGGATTTTCCAGAATCTTTTCTGATATATCTGCAAATAAAATTAAAGACCCAAAGAGGATGACTTATATTGTCCACAGACAACAGATAGTCATATAAATCAACTTAAAATTAGAACACAATAAGAAGAAGAAAAAGAAGCAAAGTTCAGTTTATGTTTGTATATCATTAGAATCCAGAAGTGTGATCTTTATATTGAGGATCCGACACATCAAGCTTTGTTTGTAAATTTTGACATCCATAACTAACATCTGTCTGTTACTCACAGTATATCATGCAAATGTTCTGCATCACCATGTTGGACACGTCAAGGATACATTACGAAAAACTATCCCATTTTACTTGTTGGAAGGTTATAACTTATAACTAACAGAGCTCCACAGAATTCACACAAGATGAAAATGCTCCTAGCTTTAAGTGCAGCAGTTTACTATAAATTCAAAAGGGAAAAGGGTCAAAATTACCCCTCTACTTTGGTATATTGTTCACATCTACCCTCCGTTATACTATTGGGTCAGATCTACCCTTACCGTTAACCAAACTTTTTAAAAATAACTTTCGGCTAACGGAAAGCTACCAGATAAAAAAAAAATATTCCATTTTTTTTTTCTTTTTAAATCGTTAACCTGAATGACTTGAATCAACACCATTTTGTGAAACTTCGGCCAGGAGATAGAACTTATTTGAGGTGGCAGCTAGAGCCATAGAGGAACTTATTTCTACATTCGAATATTGAATCCGAAGAATCGTTAGTCCACATGGATAAGATAATAAACCAGTCCATATACAATTAGTTGAGTCTTGATTCAGCACCATTTACAAAATGTAAATAATTTCTAATCTCCTTGCATGATAATGCTCTCAATTTACTAATATATATAGGAATCCAGTATCACCACGTGTTGAGCTTTAATTTTCAACATTATGGTTTTAGAGTGCCTATCTTCAGATCGAGCCCAATGTCCATTTCGTTGTATGCAATGAAAGCATAAATCCATAAATCATTAGAGCTCCAAAGTCATTGGTTACGAGTTAATGGGCTTTTTAAAAAAAGAAAACAGGGCATTTTTTTAATCTGGTAGCTTTCCCTTAGGTGGAGGGTATTTTTAAAAAGTTTGGTTAACGGCAAGGGTAGATGCAACCCAATAGTATAACAGAGGATATATGTGAACAATATACCAAAATAGAAGGATATATTTGGCCCTTTTCCCATTAATGATATTTTTTAGATATTGTATAACTTGATGTAAAAGTAAGCTAACCATCCTAGTGAATGTATCCACCTTCAACAGCTTAAATAGACTAAACATCAAGAAAAAAAAAAAAAAAAAGAGTACTCATGTGGACTAAAATGCACAGGTTGAGTATTGCAACCGAACAAATATTATGCATTCCAAAAAAAGTATTGCAAACAGAATAACAAGAAAGACAATCCAAAATCACTCTAATAAATTTGTAAATGACAAATGAACTATTACCTCTTCTTGTTCCAATTTGATTCAAAGATGGGCTCGACTGTGCAACTTAACATGCCATCAATTTTGGCACATCAAGTGGTGGCACTCCCTACATAGACGATAAGAACATGCGGGAATTGATAAGAGGATAATAAACCATAGTACACAGTCAACAATAACAACAACAACCTAGTAAAATCCCACCAGTGGGGTCTGGGGAGGGTAGAGTGTACGCAGACCTTACCCCTACCCCGGAAGGGATAGAGAGGCTGTTTCCGGGAGACCCTCGGTTCAGAGACAAAAGATCTGTGATTGAACCATAGTACACAGTATTTCTCATATAATAAGAGAGGGGTTGAGGAAAAAGACACGGGTAAACTTTCAGCGTAAAACCATCTTTGGTGCTGATAGGAGCTAAAAGTAATCACAAATGCAAGGCTAACAATGTGAATTATAGCACCGTCTTAAAATGCACAACATATTGCTTAAGATTACTTATGTTAAAAAAAATTGAAGAACAACTCAGATTCAATTCCTCTGATGAATAAGAGGTCTTTTAAGTTACAATTTCCTTAAAAGTTTTTTTGTTTTAGGGAGAAGTTGCAACTAGCTTGTTATTGAAAGACATTTGCGACTGTCGCAGAGTTGCAGCTCATAACCGCTGGCCTAAACAGATCATTCATCAAAACCAAATAGTTAGCATATTTATTCAAAAAAGGGCAGTCCGGTGCACTAAGCTCCCGCTATGTGCGGGATCCGGGGAAGGGAGCATATTTATTCAAACTGAGCAATAAAATGATAAAAGTATAGAGAGTTCACAGCATTCGGAAATAGAGTCCAATAAAACATATTTTAGCACCAGAAAGTAAGACATCAAGTTTTCACCATTTTATCCACCGTCCATAAATAAAAGCATCAAGAATATGAGAAAGATGAAAATAGACGGAGGAATGCAAGATAAAGTTAAGAAAGCAATTGTAACTTGCCAGTTACCTGTCAGAAGTCACTGCATATACCACATTACGACTCCAAACTGACCTCATGGAAGGCAGATTCTCCTTAAAAAGAATAGCCCACAGGAATGGAAATGAGAGACCTTTATTCAAGCAACAGGGTATCAAGGTGCACATGCAGATCCAGTTGTGGGCATCCTTCTGCACAAACATACTCAACAGAATCACAAATAGTAGGATTTTCATACTTTATTTGTTGTCTGTTCTATCAAGTCCCTCTAGCAGCAATGTATATGTCTGGGAACTAAGCCGAGAACCATTTTTCTCCATCACATCCAACAACTCAGAACATCTATCTACAAGTCCCCTCTTAAGTAAGCCATCAATTAGAAGCTTCCAAGCTACCTCATCATTATTGTACCCACAATCAAGAAGCCGGAAGAAAGTTGCCTTAGCTTTATCATTGCTTCCATCATCATATAATCCACATATAAGGAGCTTGTACGACTCTAAGCGCGGTAAAAAACCTTGTATAAGCATAGTGTCAAGAAATCTTGCTGCATCTTCATACTTTCTCAACTTGCAACAACAATTTACCATTGAGGTGTATATATCTTCAGAAGAAGACATTCCGCAACTCTGCATATGATCAAGTAATCTCGAAGCTTCCTCAAAGCGTCCTTCTCTACAGAGTCCAATAGCAAGCGAACTAAAAGTGTTTGTATTTGGAGGACATCCATGTTCCCCCATTTTATCAAAGAGTTTAAGTAAAGTTTCATATTTCACTACTTTCCACACGTCAGCAATATTGATGGAACTGGCCTCTGTTTTGAGATCAAGTCCTCCTTGCGCCAAATGTTTGATCAAAACGGAATAGGTATAATGAGAAGGTTCATATCCAGCATCAAACATACATTTTAGCACATCAAAGGCTCGATTTAATAATCCTGCACGACCATAGCCATCAATCATTACTGTATAGGCCATCAAATCTGGCCTAACTCCCACCTCTGCCATCTTAGTCATCACATCTTCCGCTTCTTTCAATTTCCCTTCATTGTAATATGCAACCAGAAACGAAGTGTAAATGCAGACATCAGGCTTGTGTCCCATGGAAACCATTAAATTAAAAACCTTGTAAGCATGATCAAAGGCACATTCTTTTAGTAGCTGCTCAATCAGGATACTGTAGGATTCAATTGTGGGTTTAACACCACTTTCCGGCATCCTTTTAAGTAAATTGGCTGCTTCCAGCTGCTTACCCTGTTTACACAACCCGTTAATCAGCACATTATAAGTACATGCATTTGGGGAGCAACCTTCCTCAATCATTTTCTTGAACAATGTCAAGGCAAAATCAACTTTTTCAGCTCGGCAATGTCCATCAATTAGTGCAGTGTACATTGCAACATTAACCTTTATACCCTTCTCTTTTAGAGAACTAAAAATGGTGTTAGCTTCTTCAACTCTTCCTCTTTCACACAAGCCATCAACCAGAGTACCATATGTCCAATCATCAGGAGCCAAACCATTCTCCTCCATCAATCTAAGCAACCTAAATGCACTATCTATTTCGCCCTCTTTACACTGTCCATGAACTAACAAGTTAAAAGTGACATTACTAGGAGACAGTTTGCGCTCAAGCATCCTATCAAGTAGTGCCATTGCCTTATGCACCTTCTTTGTCCTACAAAAGCCAGAAATCAATTCATTGTATGTACGTACATTAGGGATACAATTATTCGATTCCATCGTGTCAAAAATAGCTAATGCAACATCAACTAAACCTTTCTTACAGTAACCATCAATCAAAGCATTGTATGTCACCACACTCGGAACCAGCCCCTTTTCTGACATCACATCTAGTAACGCCCTTGCTTCGTCAAGCTTGGAGTCTTTACACAAGCCATCGATCAGAACAGTGTAAGTATGAACATTCGGCTCACAGCCTTTCTCCTTCATCTCGCCGAACAAACTCAATGCTTCTGCCCTCCTATCCAATCGACACAATGCATCAATGAGAATTGTATAGGTCCGAACATTAGGACAACAACCATCATCATCTCCCATTCCTGAAAACAACCTCATCGCCTGACCCATCCTCCTCGCTTCACACAACCCGTGAATCAAATTATTGTACGAAACAACATTTCTTCGGCAACCCTTTTTCGGCATTTCCCTAAAAACCTTAAAACCACTATCTACATCCTTTCTCCTACAATGCCCCAATATAAACGACGTGTAGGTGTGCGTATCAGGACTCAAACCAGCTTGCAAGATCTTACTCAAATAAAGCTCAGCCTCAACAACATTACCCAATTTACAATAAGCATTAATCATTGTATTAAAAGTATAAATATCAGGCTTAATCATATCATTCAACATATCATCATACAAACATTTCATTTCCTCAATCATAACGAACCGCGATAATGACATTAACAACGTGTTATAAGCCCACAAATTAAGCTTAAACTCATCACATTTATTCATATTTCGCAGAAAACCCATAGCTAAAACGGCATCTTCACACGTTTCGCAGGATTTAATCATGGAAAGGCGGGTTTTTTCAGCGACCTGAAAAAGCTTATTGGAAATCAAAATACGTAAAAGGGGTGCATAGGAATGAACATTGGGTTTGAAAGAAGGGATACGGGAGAGATAATTGAAGAAGGAGAGGGTAATATGGGGATTGAGATTTGAGTGGTTTTGAGAGAGGAAAGAAGAAAGAAGAGAAGGGGATAGAGAAGGAATAAGAATCTTGAGGGAAGGGTGTTTTTGCCAATTTGGATTTGAAAGAAGGTTGAGGAGTTGTTGGTCAATGGAGGAAGAGGGTTCTTGGGATTCTTCTGGGAATGAAGAAGTGATGGAAAATGGGAAAGATTTGATAAAGGAGAATAAAAGAGAAATTGACTGACCTGATGTACGGAATGGGAATGCAGTAGGCAATGCCGTCCATTGTATCATCGTCTTTGGAAAATCACGACGAAGAGAGATGTTCAAGTTTTGAGATTCATGGAGCTGGTTTTGGAGTGTAACACAGCGGCGATTTTGTTGTACGCTGACAGAGGCGGACTTCGGCGATTGTTCAGCTGACATTAGAAGGGGTGAAGTGCACAAATAGCCATTTTTAGAATTTCTATTTAAAGTTTAGCCATTTTAAAAGTTCTAATTGCCTCATAATCAATTTTCAATACTCAGGTCTTCATCTGAAAATTGCGGGTCTTATGTCAACCCCACGATGATGGTTGTTGGAACAATATTAAGAGAATGTAAGGAACTCTATCGATGTTCCATTTGAGTAAAACATAGAACAATAACTTATATAAATTCAATATTTTGAAGCAACTTACAAACTAGAAAAACTTGTACATTGGTGTATAGGTTTTTACAATTTTAGTCTATGAAACTTTATATGATACATTTGTATAACAAAACTACATCATGCAATTCATTGTTTTTTACCCACCTTGCTTCTCCAAGCCGGCAAACTATAATCTAGAAAAACAAATTGTGTAGGGTAAAAACATGTTATGCTAAGTAATTGTACATATGGAGCCAAAGAAAGGGGATAGCTAAAATCGAAGACAACTGTTTCATTCATTACCGGAAAGAATGACGCTCATAAAGATACAATAAATATCTGCCACCCAATAGCATTTAATAGGGAATATTCAACAGCATTTAGTACAATACCTGTTACAAAGAATTTGTCATTTATGCTCAGCGTTACACATTCTTCAATGGCCCTCATAATTGACATTAAAGAAGGGCATGATCCTAGGACCGTGTGCCCTAAGTGCAGTTATAAATAGTGAGCTTTGTTATCATTATAAAGAACACGAATTTTCTGGCAAACTGACGCTATAATCTATTCAAAGCTTTATACAATTTTACCTTCTTACTTTTTGATTCTATTAGTGTTGTGCCGGAAGTCTTGCTCCCGCAATTACTGTGTCTGCTATTTCATATTCGTCTCAAGGCTAAGTATTGCATATTTCTTCAATTCTTGTATTATTTCATGATCGAATTAATTCACTTGTCTAGAAATCACGTATAAATTCAATTGTACCATTTTGGGGGTAAATAGTTTGGTGCACATCGTGGGTCATAGACAATCGTGTAATTAAGTTGGTCTTTGCTTCTTTTACCAACGTGTTTTGATTATTTGTTTTTAGCAACAAAAAAAATCACAGAAAATGGTATTAAATACACACACAATCTTGAGGCCCAAGGTGACCAGCCTCAGCACGAGGATTCAATCAATGACACCCGCAATGAGGGAAACGATTCTACGTCGGTCCACGGCAAGCGGTACCCGCGACATGTTCGGGAGGCGACTCACGATGATGCTGAAGAGTATCATGTTGTTGAAGTGGTAAGTGTCTTGCAAGAGTAACAAGAGGTCATTCTAGGCTATCTCACGCGGCAGGATAAGGTTATGACAGAAATAAAGCAGGCGTTGTCGGGTGCTTCCAATAACGCAAATGGATGAGATCCAGTTCCTCCTGACGCTCCCGTAAATCAAACAATGCAGAGGGTAGACAACAATACCCTGAGGAGCGAGGTCTGCTTTGATGGGGTCGGGGGAGCGATTTCAATCGCAACAAGGAGCGTGGTCCCTTCAAAAGCGAGCTCTTATGGTTTATGAGGTAAGTAAACGACTGTGTGGACCAAATCTTGACTGCACCACCGATGCCGAAAGGGCTGGACTCAAAGAAGTATACTCAGTTGCCGTATAAACCAAGCACGACACCAGAATTGATCCCGAAGCAGTTTAAAATGCCCGACGCTCCGAAATCTGATGGGCCTTCGGACCCTCAGGAGCATATTACCACCTATACAACAGCGGTGAAGGGTAACGATTTAGCTCCCCATGAGATTGAATTTGTTTTGGTAAAGAAATTCGGAGAGCCTCTCACGAGGGGAACCTTTACGTGGTATTCGTTGTCACCCGAGAATTCCATACATTCCTTTGAGATGCTCGCAGATTCTTTTATTAAGGCTCATGTCGGGGCTAGAGAAGTGTAGGCCCGAAAGTCCGACATATTCAGAATTGCACAAGGAGAGTCTAAGTTGCTACGGGAATTTGTCACCCAGTTCCAAAGGAGAAGATGTTTCTCCCGACTGTTCCGGATGAATAGGCGACTGAAGCATTCACCAGGGTCTGAATCCTAGAAGTTTTGATGCCTCCCGCAAAATTGAAGGAAACCTATCTTGAGTTTCAAGTGATGACTTGGGCGGATGTTCACAACTAGTACGAGTCTAAGATAAGGATTGAAGATGATCAGATTAGCTTCCCCATGTCGTCAAGAGGTTGAGAAGAATAAAGAAAAATCAAAAGACGATTTTGACACAGATAGACGGTCTTCTAAGGGCCCGTTTTTGCCTTAATAACGGGACGAATGGCGTGGAAGAGGTTTCCAATTAGCAGACAAGTTTGTTAAAATGGGTTGAATGGCGTCGCAGAGGTTTCCAGTTGGCAAACAGGTTCGTTACCGACAGAAGAGTTGATTGCAATCGGAATAACAGATCATTGTAGGACAAAAAAATGTCAGGTATACGGGATCCTTCTTACCCTAGGCTATCAAAATACAACTCCAATGTCAGTGTTGTAGAGTTGGTATCAACTTGAGGAACATTAAAGAAGCACAGTTCTCAAAGCCGATGAGGTTCGATCCGACTAAAGGGATCCCAATTTATGGTGTGAATCACGAGACGAATGGCCACTGGACTTGGGACTTCCGATATTTGCGTGAAGAGGCAGTGACACTACTGAAAAATGGCCATCTCAGGGAATTCTTAAATGACCATGCCAAGAACAATTACGGTCTCAACCGTAATAACCCGAAGAACCCAAAAACAGGAGAAGAGCCCACGTGCCAGATAATCAACGTGATTTTCGGGGGGAACCGGATCAACAAGGTTACTTTCTCGGAAACAAAGAAGATGAAGGTGTCAATAAACCATAGCAAGAGACTCCATGAAGTCGTAGAAGACGACATCACTTTCATGGAGGAGGACACGTCAGATTATTGCTACCGCATAATGACGCATTGGTAATTTCCTAAATGTACTAGATTTTAAAATCAAACGCGTTCTGGTGGATCCAAGAAGTTCGGCCAATATTATAAAATGGAGGGTACTGGAGAAAGCCAAACTTACCGGAAGAATCATTTCGGCCACAAGACTCCTCGCCGGATTCAACCTCTCAAGTGTGACAATTCGAGGAGGCATCTTACTGCCCACGAATGCAGAAGGGGTGATGAAAATGACTCTTTTTGAAGTTGTGGACGCTGATATGGGTTATAACATTATTCTATGAAGGCCGTGGTTTCACCAGATGAGAGCTATACCATCAACATATCATCAGTTGCTGAAATTACCAACTCCCGAAGGAATTAAACAGATAAAAGGCGATCAATCGGTGGCAAGGGAGATGAATACGATTTTGGTCCCCAATAGCAAAAGGGAGGAGCATGTGGCATAGCAATTACAGGAACCGGCGCCTCCTCCCGATTCAGGTGACGTTAACTAAGGGGAGAAGCGTCAGAATCTTATCAAGTGCCAAGATACTTCCAGGTGCCAGAAGAGACGGATGCAACAAAGTCCATAGTGAAAGAGCTTGAGCAAATTGCATTGTCTGAAAAGTTCTTGGAGAGGAAATTCCACTTGGGGACGTGACTGCACCCCGAGCTCAGATCAAGCTTTATTGAATTTCTTAAGTATAATGCTGATTGATTTGCATGGTCACATGCGGATATGATAGGTATCCCAATGGAAGTGTCCATACACAAGCTAAGCTTGGATCCCAACATTCTGGAGGTAAGGCAAAAGAAATGCCATATTGCAAAGGCCAGGAATAAATTCGTCAAAGAAGAGGTAACTCGCCTACTTGATATTGGTTCGATCCGAGAGGTAAAGTATCTAGACTGGCTAGCTAATGTAGTAGTAGTTCCTAAGAAAAACAATGAATTTCGCATGAGCGTAGATTATAAGGTCTTGCAAAAGGCATTCCCAAAAGACTCATTCCCACTGCCAAACATTGATCAAATAATTGATGCAATGTCCGGGCACGAGTTAATGAGTCTCCTCAATGCTTATTCCGGGTACAACCAAATTAAGATGAACCCGGAGGATAAGGAAAAGACTTCGTTCATAACGAATTTTGGCACATATTGCTTTAATTTGATGCCCTTCAGGCTAAAGAACGCCGAAGCCACTTATCAACTGCTCGTAAACAAGATGTTTGAAAAACAGATAGGGAAAACCATGGAAGTTTATATAGGAAATATGTTTGTTAAGTCTTTGAACATAGGTGATCATCTTAAGCATTTGCAAGAAACTTTTGACATCCTAAGGAAGCATAACATGAAGCTTAACCCCAAGAAGTGCGTGTTCGGAGTCAGCTCCAACAAGTTCCTAGGATTTCTAGTATCACAAAGGGGGATTGAGGTAAACCCTGATAAGATCAAAGCCATCAAAGACATCCCGGACCAGCTATCAAGCGTGAAAGATGTTCAAAGGCTCACAGGGAGATTTGCCGCTTTGAGCAGGTTTATTTCTCGATCATCAGAGAAATGCCATCGTTTCTTCGTGCTGCTCAAAAAGTAAAACAACTCTGAGTGGACCCTGGAATGCCAGCAGTCTTTGAGAGATTTGAAAAGGTACTTGTCAAGCCCTCCGTTACTGTCAAAATCAAAGGAAAGTGAGACATTGTTAATCTACCTAGCAGTCTTGGAGGTAGCGGTAAGCTTCGTTTTAGTCGGTGAGGATGAAGGTATGAAATCCCCTATTTATTACGTTAGTAGAATTTTAACGGGAGCAAAAATTCGCCACTCGCATTTGTAGAAGCTGGCCTTAGCTCTCGTAGTCGCCGCTCGGAAGCTGAGGCCTTACTTCCAATGTCACCCGATAGTTGCAGTGACCACCTTTATCCTGCGGAACATCCTTCATAAACCCGAACTCTCGGGTAGATTGGCCAAATGGGTCGTCGAATTGAGTGAATTCGACATAGAGCATTAGCCTAGGACTGAGATTAAGTCACAAGTTTTGTCTGACTTTGTGGCCAATTTCAGTCTGGGATTGGTGCCTCTAGCAACCAAAGAATCAATGATGGTGTCAGAATCAACATCGGGTGTTTGGACTTTATTTACGGACAGAGCTTCTAACATAAATGGGTCCAGGCTTGGCATAGTATTAACCACACCTTCTAGAGAAACCCTAAGGAAGGCCATAAGAACGGTCCCTTTAACTAACAACGATGCAGAGTATGAAGCTTTAATTGCAGGACTCGGACTGGCCTGGGGACTAGATTCTAAGGTCATAAAAATCAAATGTGACTCCCAACTGATGGTAAATCAGGTCTTTGGGATCTTTGAAATCAAAGAAGAGTGCATGCAACATCGTGAAGGTCCAGGCTCTGCTAACTCGATTTTGGGAGTGGTCAATTACTCATATCCCGAGGGGAGAAAATACAGAAGAAAATGCATTAGCTAACCTCGGTTCATCAACGAAAATGAAGGGATCGGATTCCGGGATGGTGGTACAACTCATGCATTCAATTCTGGACGCAGATAGCTATTGTGAGGTAAATACGACTAATTTGGTATGGGACTGGAGGAATGAGATCATTGATTATCTCGACACGGGACATTGCCTGAAGACTCCAAGGCGTCCATGGTGGTGCGTGCCAAAGCAACACGATATAGCTTCAAAGGAGACCAACTATATAGGAAATCTTTTGAAGGCCCGTTGGCCCAACACTTGGGAGTGTCTGAAGCTAATTATGTTATGCGAGAAGTCTACGAAGGGATACGTGGAAATCATTCGGGTGCAGGTTTCTTAGTACTAAAGCTGGTAAGGGCGGGATATTATTGGTCGCGAATGGAACAAGGCGCCAAAGCTTTCGAGCAAAAATGTGATAAGTGCCAATGGTACGCCCCACTGGTACATCAACCAGCAGAACCGTTACATTCAGTTTTATCTCCATGGTCGTTCATGAAGTGGGGAATGGATATCGTCAGACCATTGCCGGCGGCCCCTAGTAAGGTAAGATTTCTTTTAATTTTAACTGACTATTATTTTTAAGTGGGTCCTTATCAGAAGATCGGCGAACGTAAAGTGGTGGATTTTTTTTGGGAGAACATAATTTGCAGATTGGAATACCAAAAGAGATATCATGCGATAAAGGGCCACATATTTTAGGCGCAAAGATCACAAAGTTCCTTGAAGACTTGAAAATCAAAAGAATCACATCATTGCCCTATCATCCGAGCGCAAATGTCAAGAGCAATCAACAAACAAAGTGATTATACAAAATCTCAAGAAGAGGTTGGAAGCGGCTAAAGGTGAATGGCCCGAGGAACTGCCTGGAGTGCTATGGGCATACCAAACCACAACCAAATCAAGCATAGGAGAAACTCCTTTCTACCTTGTGCACAGAGCAGAAGCCTTAATCTCGGTGGAAATAGGAGAGCCTACCTTGAGATATTTCAGGCAAGTGAAGAGATGAACAACGAAGCGATATTAGTCAACTTAGAGATACTCGATGAGCGCAAGGACTTGACACATATAAGGATGGCATCCCAAAAGTAGATAATGGAATGATATTATAATCGAAGAGCCAACCTCCGTTATTTCTAAGTGGGAAAATTGTTTCTAAGGAAAGTAACTCAAAACACCTTGGAACTCAATGTAGGGAAGCTAGGTCAAACCTGGGAAGGCCCCTACCGGGTGTCGGCTATCACCGGGAAAGGTTCATACGATTTGGAGAATCAGGATGGAGAAAAGTTGCCTAGCAACTGGAATGTGGCACACCTCATGAGATATTATTGCTAATAAACATCACATGTACTGAAGGTATGTGCTGCACTTATTTTTCCTTCGTCCAGTTTTTGTCCCAATTGGGTTTTTCTGACAAGGTTTTTAACGAGGCAGCATCGAAAAGCATACTAAGAAGAAGGCTACAACATCAACAATAAGAACTTTAATAGCATGGCACATAAGCGACGAACCACTCCGTAGTGGTTAGATAATCTTTGGCTCGATAGCAAAATTCCCACTGGAAATTGAGTTTGCTATCAAGAAAAGGTTACCCAACCGTTCACAAGTGCAAACCAATAGAGGATTGTTAGATAGTTTTTGGCTTGATAGGATAAATTCCTAAGGGGAAGCGAAGTTCTTTATCGAACATAAGATTATCTAGCAATTTATTAGCGAAAACCTCGAAGGTGCAAAACTTCATGTGTTCCAATTCGCATTCAAACACTTGGGAGGGGGCATAATTTGAGGATACGAAAACAATGTATGTCACGTCGATCGGAATACGGAAACCGGAAACATAGTTATGTCATCGGGACCAGGGACTTCGCAGCCAACCCCGTAGAAACAAGTTGTGTAAGCTAGCCACAAGAAATGGAAATTTCTTTTTAGCATAATGAATGCTTATGTACTTTTTCAAAATGGAAGGAACAAAGTAAAGTCCTTTTATTTCTATCTTGTTTATTATCTGAACAATGAATTAATTTTATCATTTGAAAGTTAAACAAATACTTCAAATTCTAGTGTCATAATGAACAAGAGGCGTCATCTTCAAGAGCATCGTAAACATAAGAGGGCCCTCTCTTATGAAAATCCTCATGATAAAGGATTGATTTCGGAAGGACTTGTGCCTGAAATCTAAATTCCTTTAGGGGAGATATACACCCAATGCCTTACATAAATATACGCAAACAGTAAAACTTGCGCAAAATACTTAAGCAAAGAAGAATGCAAAGATTAAAACTTGCATAAATGTTCAAACGAAAAAAGACTCAAGCAATTCTTGAGAAAAAGATGTTTTTATTCACAACAAATGTGCTGAAACGACATAAATACAAGAGTTGGGAAAGGAAAGCAAAACCTAAATTGTTGCATCTCCGAAACCCGCAGGAAGAGAAGTGTTCGCGCCCCAGGGAAAGTGGTTAAATCCGTTGATGGCTCAACATCTTGGCCCTCATCAGCCTGGCCTTCAACATCTTCGCCTTCTGGTTCCTCTTAAGTTCCCGAAGTTTCGGAACCAAAACCAGAAGAATCAGAAGTATCAAGCCATGCTGGGAGACCCCTTTTAGCAGTTGACTCCAGCTCATGGGCTTTAGCGATTTTGGCATCAAAGTCAATGACACATGCTTTAGACTCTTCCAAGGTTTTTATCCTCATGTTGTACATAAAGTAATTTTTTTCAACAACAAAGGAAGCCGCTCGGCGCTTGAGTTCTTCTTTAAGTTGGCTAACCTCGGCAGAAAGGTTTTCCTAGGCGGATCTAATGGACTTGAGGCTAACGTCGCGTTCACGGACAGTAAAGCTAAAAATTCTATTATGCTTCATGGTATTTTTATACTTCTCCTCCAACTGGGCATATTTCACCCCCGGTAGAAGCAAGCTCTTCATTTTTGGAGTTCAAGGTTGCCTCTAAATTGGTCATCTCTCAGCGAAGGTAGCCTCGCGATCGGATGCAGCAAGAACGACACTATGAACTTCACCACATTTGGCCATGTCCTCTTCAAATTGAATCCTCAGCAGGGCAATCCCATGGCTAAGGGTTGCCAATTCTTGCTCACTTTGCTGCAAATGAGTTTCCAACCCAACGGACTCAACAACTTTGGCTTCCAATTCTAAGAGGCGGGCATCAATTTGGTTCCGCTCAGCCGAAAGTTGATCCCGTTCGAAGGTAAATACTTTTTCCCAAATCAACCTTTGGAGGCCCTTGAAAGCAAGGAAGTTGGCCTGAAAAACAATAAAGAGGAACTCATGATAGTTTATTCAATCAAAGACAGGAGAGATGACAAAAGAAATGAAGAATGTACTGATGCAGCGTTATGCATGACATTGTTCAACAAGCACTCTACCAAGAGAGCATGTATCTTTTCCCAATCTTCTTTTGAAGCCAAAGGCGTCATATAGTTAGCAAGTTCCACCGTCCGGGATAGAAAAGTACATCCGGTGGAGACTAAGAGAGTAACGCTCATCCTCCTTTGCGGATCTTCTGAGGGGGCAACATAATTTTGCCCCAAATTCCCATGAACTGGGGACTGGGGAAGAGGAACATTAACGGATGCGGCCGGTGAAGATGACGTAGCAGTTGCTGGTGGAAGAGTTGGTGAAGATAGAGATGAAGTTGATGGTGTTGAAGGGTGAGAATCAGTTGTGGCAAACGCAATGCTGGTTTTTAGTTGCTTATCAACCAAAGACGGCAATGACCTAGTACTCAGCCCTACAATACCGAGCGTATCGACTAAGATCCGAAAACAAGAGTTGGCATTTTTCACAATTTCATACTCCCGCCAGAGCGTCAATACATTGTCCTAAGTTGGTGTAACTAACTCGATAGATTGAGCAGTCTGTTGAGTTGAGGAAGGTCATTGTCTTCTATGTAGAGAAGCTTCCTTCTCGGTAGCTTCTCATTCATCGTCAATCATCACGGTATCTATGGCCGGCCTGGGCGGAGGGCTTGTCACCACGACTTCCGGAGATGACTTGGGGGCAACATTCTTCGCCTCTTATTATTTCCTACTTCCGCATAGGAACGACTTCTTTTTGATTTCTTGTTCTCCGGCCAGGGACTCAGAGAAGAAGCACTTGCACCAAAAGTAGGCCTAATGATACATGTCTATGAAAATTTTAATAGACATAGTTGAGCGTGATCAAATTTTGGTGCCGTTTCCGGGGAATTAACGGTATTATCATTTGTAGTTGGAGAAAAATACAAAATTCTTAAGTGTAGTCAATTTTCTTTGATTTCTTTCATATATTGAAATTCTAACGTTTGCTGAATCGGTTGTACAGGTGCATGCCTAGAAACTCATCGAGAACTGGTGAAGTATTTGAAGCCTTACCAGACCTCGAAAAAGTTTTCAAGGCCTTGAACAGGCCCAACCGGAAAATCAAGCAACAACCACTCATTGAACACATTGAAACAGACATGGCAGACCTGAATGACAGGAACAACAATAATAATGGGGATGATGTGGTTGACCTAACCGGACACATTGCGGCGCCTGGGATGCCCATTGTACCTAAGGCACCTTTATATGACTGGGCACAACCCACAACGGAGAATTTAGCCACCACGATCATGGTCCCGCAGATAGAAGCTGAGTCCTTCCAAATCACAAATAATATGTTGCACTTGTTGCCGAATAAGGGGATGTTTTCGGGGTCATACATTGAGGATCCCCGGCAACATTTGAAGAACTTCCTGTCGATCTACAAGACACGGAGGCAACCAAACATCACTCTGGAGGCAATATGGCTGTTGTTATTTCCGTTCTCAATGACAGGAGTAGCCCAAACTTGGCTCAACTCACTCCTTATCAATTCTATTACTACATGGGAGGAATTGGTCAAGAAATTCTTTAATAAATACAATCCACCAAACAAGACATCACAACAAATTGATGAGATCTTGAGCTTCAGACAGAAGCCTATGGAGACACTGCAGGAGACATGTGAACGGTTAAAGGGATGCTGGTAGTCTGTCCTCACCATGGCATTCCAGAACAGATGTTGGGGTAGCGATTTTATATGGGTCTGGCTGATGGTGTGAAAGCTAATGTTGATGCTTCAGCTGGTGGAGCATTCCTGAGTAAGACATAGAGAGAAAGCCAGGCTTTACTTGATAAAATGGCACAAAATTCAGGGTGGATGACCAGGGGTGCACCTATTACCTCAATCGTTCACTCAGTGCCATTATATCCTTCCAACTCTATTGCTGAAAATATGGCAACTTTGATGACACAGATGAGTTTACTTACGAAAAAGGTCTAGGAGTCAGGGCAGAAGCAGCAAGTTCATATTGTGGATACTACCAATGGGGGATTATGCACATCTTGCATTAGTCAACCAATTGGTAATCAGTGGAATGCAGGCTGCGATCATCTTCACTACCCGGAGAATATGAATTATGTGTCAAACTATGGAGGCCAGAGACTGGGTGGACAGAATTAGGGTCAGCAAGCTCAACCATACAAACCACCTCATCAGCAACATAATAGTGGAAACATGGGTTCCATGAGACCTCATGGTAATGTGGAGACTTACCAAAGGCCACAAGGGTTTAATAATCAAAATCAGCAGCAAGCATACCACGCCCCTCAGCAACAACATGGGGGAAGACAAGAAGATGGGTTTTCGAGGCTTGAAGCGATGATGCAACATGTGATTGAGTCAACTGCCAAAATCTGTGAAAGAGTAGATGCACACGATTCAACTATTAAAAATATTGAAGTGCAAATGGGCCAGATATCAATGTCCTTGAATAATCGTCCTCTTGGGACTTTGCCTGCAGACACTCAGGTAAATCCTAAGGACTAGGGCCCAAAGCAGTTGATGACAGTGAGTCTCCGCAATGGCAGGGACTTAGACTTGGAACAGGAGATAGCTCGTGAAAGCAGGCAGGCCGAGACACTGGTGCCAGTGCCGATTGAACTTGATGATTCAACAAACTTGACCAAGGTAATAGTGCAACCTGCTGAAAGAGAACCCAGTGCGCAAAGTGAGGCTGACAAAGAAGAGGACATATCCTAGGAGCCGGTAGTTGAGGTGGTAGCAGAGAAAGAAAAGTCCCAAATCATTGGGAAAAAGAGACCGCCAGCTCCCCCTCAGAGGCTGGCAAAATACCAAAAGGATGAGCAGTACAAAAAGTTCTTGGATGTGCTGAAACAGATACAAGTAAACATTCCTCTAATTGATTCTCTGAAGGATATGCCTGGCTATGCGAAGATGATGAAGGAATTGATGTCTCAAAAATTCGATTTCCAAGACTTGGCAACTGTGACCCTTACTCAGAATTGCAGTGCTATAGTGACACGACCAATTGCAGAGAAGCTATCTGATCCAGGGAGCTTTACAATTCCCTGCACCATTGGCAATTTTGCTTTTGCCAAAGCACTTTGCGATTTGGGGGCCAGTATTAATCTCATGCCCCTGGACATTTACAAGAGACTGGGGATTGGTATATCCAGACCAACTTATATGTTACTGCAGTTGGCTGACAGGACGGCTAAGAGACCGTCAGGCATTCTGGATGATGTTTTAGTGAAAGTGGGGAAGTTTGTGTTCCCTGCTGATTTTGTGATACTGGATTGTCGAGTGGATGAGGAGATTCCCATAATATTGGGAAGGCCATTCTTGGACACAGGCAGAGCCCTCATTGATTGTGAAACTGGGGAGCTCAAGATGAGGCTAAATGATGAAGAAATCACATTCCATGTGCAAAAATCCATGAGGCGACCGAGTAAATTCGCCAACTGCTCTCTCATTTATGTTGTGGATGTGATAGTGGAGGAAGATGATGCGTCCTTAACTATTGAGGACCCTCTTGCTGCATGTTTGATGAATTTGGAGGAGGTAAATGGGGAAGAATTGGCAGAATGGGTGTTAGCACTTGAAGTAAAAGGGGTCTGGCCGAGGGATCTCGAGTTTGAGCCATTACACTTAGAGAAAAGAGAGAGCCCACCAGCCAAACCATCTGTGGAAGAGCCACCCAAGCTGGAGTTGAAACCATTGCCAGCCCATCTCAGGTACGCGTTTCTTGGACCTAATTCTACTCTACCTGTTATTATCTCATCAAGTTTGTTAGATGTGCAGGCAAATCAACTGTTACAGGTACTCACTGAGTGCAAGACTACCATTGGATGGACCATGGAAGACATCAAAGGGATCAACCCGGCATAATGTATGCACAAGATTCTCCTGGAAGATGGACACAAACCTCCCAGGGAACACCAAAGGCGACTGTATCCAAACATGAAGGAAGTGGTGAATAAAGAAATCATCAAGTGGTTAGATGCGGGAATCATTTTCCCCATCTCTGACAGCAATTGGGTTAGCCTAGTGCAACGTATTCCAAAAAAGGGTGGCATGACGATTGTGAAGAATGACAGTAATGAGCTGATATCGACAAGAGCCGTCAGTGGATGGAGAATTTGCATGGATTATAGAAAGCTTAATCTTGCCACCCGGAAATATCACTTCCCACTTCCCTTCATTGATAAAATGCTCGACAGGCTGGCAGGGAGGTCTCACTTTTGTTTCCTTGATGGGCACTCGGGGTACAATCAAAGTTCAATTGCCCCAGAAGACAGGGAAAGACCTCCTTCACATGTCCCTATGGGATATTTGCCTTCAGAAGGATGCCATTCGGCCTCTGCAACGTACCTGCCACATTTCAAAGGTGCATGATGGCCATATTCACAGACATAGTTGAAGATATCATGGAGGTATTCATGTATTATTTCTCAGTGGTGGGAAATTCATTTGATGAGTGCCTAGCAAATCTAACCCTTGTGCTAAAAAGGTGCATTGAGATGAATCTGATGCTTAACTGGGAGAAGTGCCATTTCATGGTGCAAGAAGGGATCGTCTTGGGGCACTTGGTGTCGAGCAAAGGAATTGGGGTGGAACGCGCTAAAGTAGATGTGATTGAAAAGCTTCCACCACCCACATCGGTCAAAGCTATACGTAGCTTCCTTGGGCATGCCGGGTTCTACCGGCGATTCATCACGGATTTCTCCAAGATAGCCAACCCTCTCTGTAAGTTTCTTGAAAACGATAACCCCTTTGTGTTTTCTAATGATTGCAGGGTGGATTTTGAGAAGCTGAAAAAGCGGCTAGTCACGGCCCCGATAATTGTTGCCCTTGACTGGGAGAAACAGTTTGAACTCATGTGCAATGCCAGTAACTACGCAGTGGGAGCCGTGTTAGGTCAGTGCAAAGATAAGATAATGCACCCAATCTACTACGCAAGTAGGACATTGAGTGGAGCTCAGCTGAACTACACGGTGACCGAAAAGGAGATGTTGGCGGTAGTGTTCGCCTTTGACAAGTTTAGATCATACTTGATCGGGTCGAAGGTGATTGTGTACATTGATCATGCAGCCATCATATATTTGATTGAGAAGAAAGAATCCAAGCCGCGCTTATTTCCTTGGGTGCTGCTGCTGCAAGAGTTTGATTTAGAGATTCGTGACCGCAAGGGCACAGGGAACCAAGTCGCTGATCACCTATCACGACTTGAAGGTGCTGAGGATGCAGTAGAAGCAGAGGATTCTAGAAACCTTTTCAGATGAGCAGCTACTCGCCGCGAGCATTGAGGGTGTGCCATGGTATGCAGATATTGCAAACTACCTAGCAAGTGGTATTGAACCTTATGAACTCTCATCTGTCCAAAAGAAAAGGTTTTATCGTGATTGCCGCAATTACTATTGGGATGAACCTCACTTGTTTAGAATTTGTATTGATAACATGATCCGGAGTTGTGTCCCCGAGATAGAGCAATTTTCCTTTTTTGTAGGCTTGTCACGCTTCAGCGTATGGAGGACATTTTGGAGGAGTTCGAACAACAACTAAGGTGTTAGAGGCCGGCTTCTACTGGCCAACTGTGTTCAAAGATGCTCACCAATGGGTGAAGGGATGTAATGAGTGTCAAAGGAAGGGGAACATATCCCGTCTTCATGATATGCACATGAACCCGATACAAGAAGTAGAGGTGTTTGATGTTTGGGGGATTGACTTCATGGGTCCCTTTGTCAGCTCCTATGGCAATAAGTACATACTTGTTGTTGTAGACTACATGTCTAAATAGGTGGAATCTGCAACATTCCCTACCAATGATGCAAGAGTGGTGGTGGGGTTCTTGAAGAAAAACATATTCACCCGTTTTGGCATTCCAAAGGCCATTATCAGTGATAGAGGCACACACTTCTACAATCGTGTCTTCGAAAAGCTACTAACCAAGTATGATGTGATCCACAAGGTGGAAACCCCTTATCACCCTCAGACGAGTGGGCAAGTTGAGGTATCAAACCATGAAATCAAGAGTGTGCTGACCAAAGCAGTAAACTCCACAAGAATTGATTGGGCGAAAAAGCTTGATGACGAACTCTGGGCCTATAAAACTGCATTTAAAACGCCAATTGGTATGTCTCCGTACAAATTGGTGTTTGGAAAGGCATGTCACCTGCCTGTAGAGCTGGAACATCGAGCTTGGTGGGCACCGAGGCAATTGAACATGGATTTTGACGTTGCGGGTGAAAGTCGAGTCACGGAGCTGCATGAGTTGGAAGAATTCAGGTATCAAGCATTTTAAAGCACAAGGCTATATAAAGAGATAATGAAGAGGTTACACGACAAAAACATTGTGGAACGCAACTTCAAACCCGTAGATAAAGTATTGCTCTATAATTCAAGACTGAGATTATTTCCGGGTAAGCTCAAGTTCCGATGGTCTGGACCATTCAGAGTGGTCGAAGTGTTCCCCTCTGGTGCTGTGGAGATTGCTACTGAAGATGGGTCCAACGCCTTCAAGGGACAGAGATTAAAACTGTATGTGGGGATGAATGAGACCAACAAATTGTCTGTGGTGCATCTTTTTGAACCCCATAGGTCGAGCGAACCTTAAATGTGATCAGTTTGCGTCGTGCCGCGACGTTAAATCAGGGGCTTCATGGGAGGCAACCCATTGAATTGTTGTAATTGTCGTGCCACGACATTAACTAAGGCGCTTGTTGGGAGGCAACCCAATACATATAGTGTTTAGAGTGTAAGTACTAACATATGCAGGTGTGTGATAAAAGGGGTGTACACAAGACTCCAAGAAATAAGAACGAAAAGAACAAGGTTAGATGACGCCTGGACTAGCGCGACCGCTCTAAGCTCGCGCTAGTTGAGTTTTAGTCTGCCTCCCAGGCTTCGCTACTAGCGCGACCGCACTAAGCTCGCGCTAATGGTCGTTCTAATTGAGTTTTATTCTGCCTCCCAGGTATTGCCACTAGCGCGGCCGCGCTAATGGTTGCACTAATTGAGGTTCATTCTGCCTCTCGACCACTGGACTAGCGCGCCTGCGCTACCCTAATGCTAAGGTCGCGCTAGTCCGTCTCGACACATGTAAGTTTTCAGTTATTTTTTTTATTTTTCCATTTGTCTTTTTTTTAAATTATTCCCAACCACTCAATTCACTTTTACCCCCCCCTCTATCCGTCCCAACCCCTCCCACTCTCCCCACTCTCCCTCTCACGATAGAACGCAACCCTCCCCCCATAAACCCGTCCCCGTCTTCTTCTATTCCTCTTCATCTTCTTCCCCAACTCAAGCAAATATTTGCAATTTTTTTCTTATCCCTCCCACACCTCAAGCTATCCTAAGCCCAAGTCTTCTCCCACCTCCATAACTCTACATGTATGTATCTCCCCCACTAATTTTCTTTTAATTTTGTAACTTTGTTTTGTTCTTTTTTCTTTCCTTTTGTACAAAATTTGTTGCTTCTTCTTATTTGATAGAAATACTTAGTAGTAGTTGATTTGTGCTGGCAACTGATGATATGTAAAGAATGGGTTGTTGTGATTATGTTTGGGTTATTGTGGTGGTGCTTCATATCCAATATTGAATAATTTGGGGTTTTAAGTAGTATATGCCCACCACATGTTTGTAGAAATGCCTCATTGGAGGGGCTTAATGTGACCAATTGTGTGGTGAAGTCTGAGTAACCACAGTTGGGTCACCATGTTGTACTCAGATAATATTGTGCTTATTGTAGGTACAATGCCTCCACGCAAGCGTCAAGCCACCGGATCCTCCTCGAGCCAACCAGCACGTGCCCCCACCGGAAGGCCATGAAAATCAGTTGACTCTAGGCCTTTCAATAGCCACAAGTTTGTCTCAGCAAAGGCTCAGGACAGGTTCGCTGAAAAAGAAGATAAGTCAGTTGTACCTGAGCATGCCATGGATTCTGACACCATCAAGATGAACTGTCCTAGAATGTATGAGGTGTTAATGCAGCGTCACTTGGATGTTTTCTTTGAGGAGCTCGATGAGGCCAATGCCGTGGTTGTCCGGGAATTTTCTGCCAACGCTCCGAAGCACAAAAACTATGTGGTAATAGTGCGGAGGAGGCAGGTTAATGCCTCAGTGGAGAACATTCGGACAATGTACAGGCTACCTCCACTACCGGATGGGTATATGGATGCCTACCAGCCCAATGGAAAAAATTAGTCTACATGGGATAGGTTCACCCCGACCATTTGTCGATCGGGCGTCGTGTTGAAATGGTACAAATATGGGAACAAATTCCACTCCTCGACCCTAAAGTTTGAGGCCAAATGTTGGTTGTACCTAATCAACAACAGACTCTTTCCATCCAAAAACACCTCAGAGGTGAACATTTCTCGAGGGTGTTTGATTTGGTGCTTCATGACAAATGCACTATTCGATGTGGCCCAGGTCATTCACGAGGAGATGTTTATCCGCAACAAGGTCCAAAGATGGCTGGGTGCCAACAATGCATCCCTTCAAAGCTGAAAGAGTTACTACGGGCAAAGAAGCAGTGGTGGAGGATGAGGAATTAGAAAGGCATGAATCTGAGGAAGATGAGGCGGAGGGGGAGCCTCAACATGGAGAGGAGGAAACTGAGCACATGGAGGTGAAGCAGTTCAGGCGCAGGCTGCGGATGTTGGTGGCCTGTCTAGGGCCAGTCGGGGACAACGTTTGGATCCCCTGGAGCACGACGTGGTCGGGTTGAGGACCTCAGTGGCTGAACTGGGGACCAGAGTTGATGAAATGGCTACCCATCAGAAAAAATCAGAAAAGAAGATTATGGGCTGGCGACGCGCCCTGGGTCGTGCTTGCAACGTGGACCCAGGAACTGTCTTCGACCAAGATTGAGCTGTCAGGGAAGTCCCCTTACCTTACTATGTATTTTTGCCAATCCATGAGAACATGTCCTCATTATAAGTGTGGGGTGGGGGAAGTATTCCCTGTTTGTTGTATGTTGTACACTTGTTATTTGTTGCTTTAATTTTCGTTTAACTTGGCAGAATTGTAGTTCCTTTTCATGTTTTCTTTTGGTTAGTTTTGTTTAAGGTTGTTTTTGTTTTGGTTGTGCTGTACATAGTGTATAATAAATTAAGTCGTCGTGGACCGACGACGGATCCCTTGACGGGGTTCTTGAGGGTCTAAGTCGATCACAAAAAAAGAAAAAAGAAAAAAAAATGTAGTGGACTCTTCCTGATGACGGACTACTTAGGCAGTTTTCTTGAGGGAAGTTAGTCCAAAGAAAACACCAAAAAGTTTTTTTTATTTTCTTTTTAGGTAGTGTAGCAACTCCCCCTTGGTTTTTCTTTTGACCACGATTTTTTTCCAAGGGTTTAACTTGAACCGGGTATAATTAGTTTTCTTTTTATTGATATTTAGTTGTTAGGTTTCCTTTGGGAAAACAAATGCATCCCTTAGTGTGTTACACCCGAACACCAAAGAACCTATAGTGTGATGCTTAGGCTCATTGGTTGACTCTTGTAGAATGCCTTAATTTTGCATGTTGTAACAGACTTGAATGCTCAATGGAGTGTCTTGATGAACCAATTTGGAGTGAATTATGTACCATGTATGTGTAAGGTGTTTTGCATTGTATTCTATGTCTGCATTTGATACCTAAAACTTTTCCCGTGTGTGTGCAAAGTGAAACAGTAAGTTTGTTCAGTGTTAGAAGTGATATAGGCATTTCTTTGTTAAGCAGACATAAATATGTATCCATCTGATTGCAATTCACCATAGTTAACCCCTTTGAGCGTATGAGCCTGTTTTGTTGGCAACCACATTACAAACCATACCCAATTACTTGAATAGACTAACTGTTTGAACCCTATATCTCCTATAAGCACTTGAATTGTAGAGAACATGTAAAAGTCTAAGTGTGGGGTGGTGGTCTGGTTTTTGAGTGGAATCAATGAAATAAGAAGAATGGTGCGAAGTATAAAGAATGAACACCACTGGAAAAAACAATAGGAAGAAAGAAGGACAATGAATAAATACAGTCCTTGATGGGTGGTGAGTTGAAGAAAAAAAATTCACCTAATGAAATTTTGGGGGTAAACTAAAGAGAGTGGTGGATATTCTGGCCAAACATAAGAATGTGCTGAAAGTTACAGTAGTTGTATTAAAAGTGCTTAGGGAGGTTAGTCAATATATCTAAAGATATCCTACCCGTCCCTTAGCCTACACTACAACTGAATGAAGACCTAATTGATCTTAGACTAAATGAACTCGATTAGTAGAGTATTACAGTACGGGCAAGCCTATGGTGTATCTTTGTGGCATATGAATGTTCTTTCAGAGAGTAAGTGAATTCTTTCTACTTTAAATTTCCTATGTTCTTAATATTACTCTTGTGGAACTACTCTCGATTGTGTGATGTGAGGGCATGTGATTCATGACGGAAAGGTAAGTCCTGACCTCTGTGTATAGTACTTTGAGGAAGTAAGAGTATGTCATGGCATGTGAGAGTCTCCACTTGAGTCATAGACGTTACATGGCTAGGTACAATACTTGTAAAATGTTCGTGGTGTGATACCGTAGGGAATTGCTTGATGAAAGAACCCTTGTAGGATATACTGTTGCTTAAGGACTAGCAATGATTTAAGTGTGGGGTGTTGATAACAAGATAAATTCATGTAGTTTTGCGTATGTTTATGCTCTAACTTAACGATGCTTCACTGTCTTAAAATTATTAAATGATGATAAATTGGCTCTAATTGTGATTTTGTGTTTCACAGGAGCTAAATGCACTATTGAGGACTTAGGATGGTGATTTTAGCGAAATTGAAGAAGAAAAGCCCAATGGGATATTTGATGGGTGAATTGAAGGAGGAAAACACTTTGGGCCATAATGAAAGTCCATTAGCGCGGGCATTAGCACGAGTATAGCGCGCCCACGCTAGTCCAATGAACCCAGGCAGACGAAAACCCCACTAGCGAGGTATTAGCGCTAGTATAGCGCGCCCGCGCTAGTCCAGGCGAGAAAGTTATTTCTGAAGGTCAATTTTGGAAGTTTGGTACCAATCCATTTAACCTATATAAGGTTCAACTCGCCCAAGGGAGGAGATTATCAAGGTTTTATAGGCTAATTCAATATAGCAAAGACAGGAGGTAAGGAGGGCAATTGGGCATCAATTCTCATCCCCCTTCCTTGTGATTTTACCATTGATCATGATTTATTTTGTTGTTTGCAATACAATTATGAGTAGATAACTTCTTTAATCTAAGGTTTTGGTGGAACTCGTTGAGGATGAACTTATCGTGATATTAATATAGTTTTGCTTGGTTTTCAATTTCTATTTGTTCAACTACGTTCTTGTTGTAGTAGATTGAAGGGACCTCAATTAGTTGTTCCTATTTAGTATGTATCTACTTGAGAGAGAGTGCATATTTAGGTAATTGTTGAACAACATCACTCCCGGAGTATATGAGAGATCCATAACCGAGGGTTTAAAGGTTGGATTAGAGATAACGATACCTTGGGTGCAACTAAAGTGAACTGTAATGCAAGTTAGCTAGCATAACTTGAGAGAGTGTGTCTAGTAGATTATCATACTTACTTGAGAGAGATTTATGATAGCTGGAGTGTTCATGATTGATATAAATAACTAAGCCAAATACTATAGGAAATATACAAGAAGTGATTCCATAAGCAGGGGAAACCATAATCTTCGACCTTTATCGCATTTCCTTACATCTAAACATTAGTTGTCTTTTAGTTTGTTAATTCTTCAGCTGTAGAAGTAAAAGTACCAAAAAGTGATATTCCTAACTTTTGGGAAGTTGATTACTGAGAATGGAGTAAATCTAACAACAACATTTGATACGTTCGTTCCCTGTGGGATTCAACTTTGGGCTAAATACTCAGATTATATTTGCAACGCCCACTTAGTCTTTTAATAGACATAGTTGAGCATGTTCCACTAGCGGGTTTCGGGCGTAGTAACGTCCAAATTTTTTTGAACCCATTGATCCAAGCCCGCAACCCTAGGGGGAATCTATTGAGCCACAAAGGCGGGTAAAAGAAGAAAAATTAATAATGACTAGAAAAGGATCTTTAACAAGAGTAAAAGCAAACTATATATTTACGAGTGCGATTCAACAGTTCCAGAAGGAAGGAGCCAAGGCCGACATGATTTCACTGGTGATAACTGAAACAAACAGTTCCATTCACCACGAACGTTATCATCATCCATGCTGGATAGCAGTGCATGGTGTCCTCGCTTGCTGAAGTTAATCATCCCCTCACGGAAGATCTTGGGGTAATAAAGATTCATCACGTAAGCTAGGGATAACTCCTCCTCTGTTACTTGGCATAGGCGTCGAAGGAAAGCAATCATCTTCCACAGAAAGGGACTCACCTACGCCAAACATACTTGGTAGCGGAGGCAAAATTCTGCAATAACAGAGTCAAGCTCTCCACTCAGAAAAAATGTTCCCAAAGTGAATGGATACATATAGAAGTACGTAAAACCCTTCTTGGGGTAAGGTTACCCACTCAGCCAGATCAGGAGCAATAATGTCTAAATCTTGGCAATGACAATCTTCCTTCACATTAGGAATGCTGGAAGGGCAGATGGAAGAAAGATATCTATGAACGACCCATATATGAGGGCTAACAGAAGGAAACTTCTTTTCAAAGTCTTTAGTTGTGACAAGACTTCTAGGGGTGATGGTGTTCACTGTAGGAGGAGAGGCTTCATCGGCTTTGTTTTTGTTCTTTGAGGAACTATTTTTTTTCTTTGAAGAAGCCATTATATGTTATAGAAGAAGGAAAAGCTTTTCTCGTATGAGGAGAGTTAAAGAAAGGTTGAAGAACAAAGTACAAATGGAATGAAGAGAGTTTGGAGAATTATGGGGTGTGAATAACGGAGATTGATTGGGTATAAGTAAAGGTTTAGACGGCTAAATTCGTGGCCATAATTACCTCGATAATCGGCAAAAATTATGCTGAATCATGGGATGACGCGTGTTCGCGGCATTAAATGTGGAAAAACGTGTGTCTAATCAACCGTCAGAAACTTTATAGATGGGGTCAGAGAAATTTCCGCCAAAAGGAATGTTTCTGCCAACTTCCCGGTGACACAAAGTTGTGTCACCAGAAAGCAGATGGACTATCTGTATAGGTTAAAAATATTTTATGCTAAGTAATTGCATAAGAGAGTGACAAATGGAGCCGAAGGCAGAGGATAGCTAAAACCGAAGACAATTATTCCATTTATTACCAGAAAGAATGACGCTCATAAAGATGCAATAAATACCTGCCACCCGGTAGCATTTAATAGGGAATATTCAACAATATTTAGTACATTGTCCATTACAAATAATTTGTCATTTTTGTTCACCGTTACACATTTTTCAATGACCTCATAATTGACATTAAAGAAGGGCATGATTCTAGGACCTTGTGCCATAGATGCAACTATAAACAGTGAGCTTTGTTATCATTGTATAAGACACGAATTTTCTGAATTGACGCTATATTCTATTCAAAGCTTTATACAATTTTACCTTCTTACTTTTTGATTCCATTACAGTTGTGCCCGGAAGTCTTTCTCCCGAGATTACTGTGTCTGCTATTTCATCTTAATCTCAAGGCTAAGTGTTGCATATTTCTTCAATTCTTGTATTATTTCATGATCGAATTAATTCACTTGTTTAGAAATCACGTATAAATTCAATTGTATCGTGTTACGCGTATATATAAATATCATATGAAATAAAACATTATGAATGAGAGAGTGTTATAAGGTAGAAGTGACGTCAGTCAGGCACTTTAATAATGCTATTTAATACATAGGAACGATTTAAAATGTACTTAAGACTTAGTTATTTTGTTGTGCATCATTTCTTCTTTTGTTGATGCCTTCTTTAAACACAAGAAAACTTTTATTAGCAAATTCTTACCTTCTAAGCTAGCAAAGAGAAAGAGGGTGAAAGAACCCGCGCCAATTGTGCCTCAAACTTGCAATTGTAGTGCAGTTCAAACTTCAAGGCAATGATCTGAAGTTCGAATTAACACATTTTAAGCTTTTGGCCGATGGCTTAAAATTCGATCGTTGTATTTCGTACCTCGGTCTAGTGCCCTGAATTTTAATTATGGAAAGTATAATAATCTTAAATAATACTATATTCTTCCCAATCATGTTTTTTGTTTATACTGCCTAATCTAATGATTAGTCGGTATTATCCGTAGTGCCTCTTCAGTCTTCTAGTATATTGGAGTACTATATTTTATGATTTGGTTTGATAATGATTACCATATATTTACTATATAGATGTTCATTTTGTCATTGTGGGACCTAAGAGATTTGAGAAAAATAGAGATAGAGAAGGAGGAAAGAAAGAAAGAAAGGAGGAGGAGGATGAAGAAGATACAACTCGCAAGAGGAGTTTTTCATAGTTGGCTAAATTTTAAATACCTTACACACGTTGGGCGTGTTTTAAACAACCGTATAAGTGGCTACAGTTGCAAATCCACCATTATAAGGGAGTAGTAAAGCAAGTCTGGAGATATACAGCCCATGTTAGAGCTCTGGAGAACTTTATACCTTGGGCCATTTCAGTTAAAAGCCCAAACTATAGCTGGCCTACTGTAAAGCCCATTGTAATATATATATTTAATACGTATAAAATTAGTAGTAAGTTTTTATGAGATGACTGTGTTAACATCCTGCTGTGCATGTGACAAACTAGTGGGAGACATGTATTGTACCCTTTTTTCTTGTTCTGCAGACTTGTATTGTACCTTGCCATTGTAAATTTAAGGAACTGCCTCAGTAGATTGAAGCAAATTTAGTAGAGCAAGTTGTATTTGTATATTGGTGGTGTTGCAATTAGTTTGTGTGCACCTCAAATAATTTCACTAGGTGTTCTAAAACAATAAACTAGAATAAACAAGACACTGCAAAATAGAAACAATAAATGACATTAGTTAAAACCAAAATTAATTTCCGAGCCTACAAACTACACTATATTTCCTTAAAGAATTTAATCCCCTTCGTGTTGTCAAAGGTTACGTTATGGATTAATTTCTCCAAAGATAGAATATAAAGACTATTATGTAATAGGAATACTTCAAATTATAGAATTTCGACGAACTCAAATGACGGACAAATCAAACTTGACACTTAATTTTGTTTTAAAAACAATGTAGAGAAGAAAGGATGAAAAATATAAAGCCAAAGTCTGGGGTGAACATAAAGGTATGAAGGTGCCTTTTTGGGAAAACCTTCTTGGACACAAACGATGCATATTTATCAAAATCGACCGTTACTTTTTCAATTCAGATAAATGGTGCAAAAATTCAAGAAAAACAAAATTGAAGCCAAGCGACAACAACAACGTGAGGTTTGCTTCTTTTTTTTTTAACCTTCAAGAGTTAGTAGAAGTTTTTTTTTTTCGTTTATACCCAATAAATTCTTTTCCTTTTTTCCAATATAGACAAAGGTCCATGCATTTCCCAGTCACAAGCTAACACAAAGGTATGTGATCAAAAATAAAAAAGCCAACACTTATCATGCATGAAATTCAATTCTTAGCGAAGAGTATTAGCGACTTCAACACTTAAAGTTAGTATTGATTGGTTTAGAACATAGGTAACTCTTTTACGGGAAGGTGGACTAGATTTTAACATTATAGAATTAAGATTACAGTATCAAATTGTTTGTAATTTGATTGATTATATATTTAAAAGTGTTTACCCTTAAAATCGAAAAAATAATTAAACTTATAAGTGATTTAAGGATAAGTGATTTCACCTAGTACCAATATTAATACGATAATTAATAATAGAAATTAACAGTAAAATAAATCAAACCAGTATTGAAATGCAATTCAGCCCTCGAGCTAGATAGCCCTCGAACTGGCTGAGGATAGAGTTATGAAATATGAAATAAACTGATGAACAAGAGAGTATAAGAGAAAAAGAGCATTGCATTACCTTGATATGCGAGAATAATCTGGATACAAATGATTAGAACCACTCTTTATATAGTAGAGGAATTCCACGTATGGTATAATTCTAATTACAAAAAGAAATCTCATGATTAGCTAAATGACCGCTCTTGATTTGATTCGTTCGAGATTGCCGCCATGATCCTCGACCAGTCACAACTATCTCGGCTTTCCGTTATTATGCTATCCTCGGTCTTGCTCGATGGCTATCCCGTTTGGTCTCGATCATCACTACTCTCGATCTCGACATGTACTTCCAATCCTGAGCTCGGTACGTTATCCTCACATCTCGGTCTGATATAATATGGGGCCGATCCTCAATCCGTCCGCCTGATCTCGGTTAATCAATAAAATCGGGTGGGCCCGGATTTAAACTTATACAGATATTCCCCTCATTTTTAGTGTGTAATGACAAGAAACAAATTGAGTCCTCGATTTTTACCCCGATTGGTCATGACATCATCATAGTGACATAAGCGACAGAGGTGAGCGAAACGTCCCGTCAGTGCAGTTCCTCGGGTTTTTAATGTGTGTCAGTTGACGATCAGCCACTAGCAACTTTGAACCGTCGCCGTGAAACCCATAAATAGGCCTCTTTTCCATTCTTTCAAACTTTACTTTCAATCTCTTCTGCTCTAATCCCCAAAACTCTTTGCATTCTTCAAGTTCTTCATCTGCAAATCTCCAAGTTTCATTGTTCACCTCTTTTTAAAACACCAAATACAATTATCTTCATTCTTCTTTAATCCCACAACCAAATGGCGAAAACGTCAAATACAGTGCCACAAAAAGAAACCACTTCGTCATCTCGGCCGCCCGGCGAGAAAATACCGGTGGAGCCACGCCCTGAGGAGTGCGTTCCCGGGGGGTGCATCATGAGTTCTAATTTTAAGATTGAGAAAACCTAGGCGGTCCCTGGTCGATGTGAGCCGATACCGATATACACATGCTCGATATCTGAGAACTTCCTTAAGAAAATGAATAAGGAATGTAACTGGAGAGGCAAGGAAGTAGCAATACCAGCCCTCGTAGAAGACATCACTACCCACGTGGAAGGGTTTTCGAGTGTTTACACTTACCCTTTCATGCTGGGTCCCCTCGATCCAGTTATTGTTGATTTCTGCCAAAAATACCAAGTAACCCTAGGGCAAATCCACCCTTTCTTTTGGAGGACTGTTATTCTGCTTCAATTTTTTATGAGCAAGACGGGCTCCCTTTCACCCTCGATCACCTTATTAGGTTGTACAACCCCCGACTCTACCGAAATGGGATAATAAAGATCCAGCACCGGGCTACAAAGGCGTTGATATCGAGCCTAGATGAGGACAAAAATCGAGGCTGGATGGGTCGGTTCGTCCGAGTGAAGACCTCAGACCTGATTCCGGCCGAGAGCATGCCGTTTCCAAAGAAGTGGAATATGAAATGTAAGTACGATTCCACTATTAGCTTCTATTTGTTTTTTTTTGCTTCTTCATTTTTTCTCATCGACATTCTTTTTCATGGTGTAGCTGCTGCTTGGATGCCTGGTTCCATCCCTAACCTCGAGAGCTGGGTCAGGAGCTTGGCCTCGACTTCTACATATGCTACGCGCACATGGCGCGACTTGTAAAAGGGCCGGTGGGAGGCCAAAAACCATGGTAAGTCTCGTCTCGTACTTACTTATCCACTAAAGTGTTTTTCCGAGCTTACTTGATTTCCCTTTCTTTTGCAGGTCTTGGGAAAGACGCAACCATGAGGCCCCCGTCCGGCGACAAAGAAAATTCAATCCCTGTCCCGAAGCCTGGAGAAAGAAAGAAAAAGGACTTCAACCTCCGAGTATCCAGAGCCTAAGAAGAGGGTGGCTCGTAAGCCAACACAAAATGTCGTTCCTCTATCTGCGGGGTCAGCCCAACTCCTAAGGGAGGAAGAAGAAGAAGTAATAGAGGATGATTCCGATCTGGTGGCTCGAGTAAGAGCTAAAATTGAGGGTAAAAAATCCACCATATTGGTTGAAGCTGAAAATATGCTGCCTCGATCTGACCGGGCCCGAAAGGGGTATTCGATCAGAATCCCTGAGCCAACTGGAGCAGAATGTTCTTCACCTTTGGGGTTAGAAGGCGGCTAAAAAGGCTATGGAGGTCGGTCTTGAGACTCCTCGTGATGAAGAGAACTCCCAAGGAAATCCTCTTGGGGCAATAGAAATCGGAGACTCCACGTCACTTTATTTTTTGAAGGGATGATTCGGGAGGCTTAGGCCATGAAGACTCCTTATGTAGAAGGATACCATAGAGGGGAGGATCCCTTCTGTGGCTATTTTGCTGGGGTTAAGGATGCCGCTGGCCCTGAGTGACTTGGAGATACCGAGGAAGGATAAGGGTGGGACTTCCTCGAGTTTCAGACTGACCAGTCAATTTTCGGCCCCTAGCGCCAGCCCCGGGATCAAATGAACAATTGTCATCTCGATCCTGGAGGACGCTCGAGTTTTTGCCGCCCTTGTTGGGGTGGTCAATTATCTTTGGGTTCTGGTCACAGAGGAAGACCAAGCCCTGATGGACGAAGTGGGAGCACCGTGTCTCTTCAATGAGGCACAATATGCCTTTAATCGGGTAAGCCTTAACTCCCCTTGCTGATATCATACTTGTGTTTTTTCTCTTCTTGACTAATTTATTTTCTTCTATCTGTGTAGGTGATGATACGCTATAATTGCGTATTTTAGTAGCTTATTACACTCTAATTTACTGCACTTTAATTGAGTTTGAGCTTTAATCGCTAGTGTTTTTCACTAATTGTGTGTTTTATGCCTTGTAGGAGTGATTCCAATCTATGTAGATGTTATGGAATGAATTCAAGTTATTATGGAGGTTTGAAGGTTGAGTAAAAGTCCAAGGATTAAGTTGGTATCGTGTTCGGGGATCAACGGGTGATAGGGCAACGAAACAAAGAATCGAGCAGGCATATTGTGTATTGTCTAGTAAAATATACATAACTTTTTGTTAAGAACTTCTTTTGGGATTCACAATATATTTTTAGAAATATAATTCAAAGGGCTACAACTTTTATGTTTTACGGTTTTTCAAATTTCCAACAAAAGAGGGTGAAAAAAGCACGGCCGCGCATATGGGGCAAAAAGTGTGAAAAGTGCGCGGCCGGGCACGTTGGTCCCAGAAAAGTGTCCTTTTTGTGTAGGAGAAGGTATAATTATTTGGGCCCGAACCTACTTGGTATATACATGGAAAACAGTATTTTGAGGACTTTTGACACACATTGGACCTAAGGAGGCAGAGACACACTAGGAGCAAGGCGGAGAATTCTTCTACGAGTTTTTCACTTCCTTCTTCTTATTTTCATTATTGGTTATGAATTCTAGTATTGTATTTATGCATACTATTATGAATAGCTAATTTTGTTATCTAGAGTTTTGATAGAACCTTTTGTAGGATAAATTCTTGTTATGTTTTTATATAACTGTGTCGTTGTATTTTTCTACTTGTTCAACTACGTGTTTATTGTTGTTGATTAAATGAAAATAAATTGACCGTGCCTATTTAGTATGTATTTCTTGGAAAAGGGCACATATTTAGGTAATTGTTGAACAACATCACTCCTGACGTATGTGTGGAATCAATACGAAGGGTTTAAAGGTGGGATTAGGAAAAACGAAATCTTTGTGCAGTCCGAGTGAGCCGTAACTTAGTGCCAGCTAGCGTAGTTCGAAAGAATATATCTAGTAAATTGTGGTAGTTACTCTAGAGATAATTACGACACTTAGAGCGCTCATGATCGATAAAGAAAACTTAGGCGAAATTATAGAAGGCATAACAGGAATTATTCCGACAATCGGGGAAGTCATAACTCTAGACCTCCTTAGGCTTGTCTCCGATTTCATCCTTGTTAGCTGATAATTTTACTGCTTTATAATAGTTGTTAGTTAATTAGTTAGAAATAAATATTATAATCTCTATAATTAGGAAATTGTTTGGACTTGTGTTTCTTAGCAATATTGACCAACTATAGCTAAGCCTTAGTTCTCTGTGGGATTCGGCTTCGGACTTGTAAACCGGATTATATTTGTAACAACCGCTTAGTCCTTTTTATAAAGCATAGTTGGGCGTGACCAAATTTTGGCGTCATTTTCAGGGAACTAATGGTGTAGTTGTAGGTGTAAATATTGCTAAGTTTCAAGTTTGAACTTTTATTTTATCTTTTGTATTTGATTTTTTATTATTTAGTGTTACTTGTTGATTATAAAAATATGGCATCTTGGAATTATGAGAGTTTTGATGTTGGTAATTCTACTTTTAATCCTCCTTATGCATATTTTGAAGGAAACCACCCATTGCAAAATTATCAAAATTTTCGAGAGCGAGTTATGTGCACCAACTCAATCTTATGTGTGGAATATATGTGATGTGTGTGGTGGTCAAGATGGCCACTTTTATGGTTGTGATTATATTTCTTATCTTCCCCCAACCCCTCACTTTGATGGTTCCTCTTTTTCTTGTGAGGTTAATAGGAACAAAGAACCCTAGGATGATGACCTGAAACAGATCAAGGATATGCTACGATGCCTCGTGGAACAAAATAATGAGAAACAATTGCACATAAAAAGGCATGATGCTATGATTCGCAACCTGGACGCACAATTGAGTCAATTGGTTGAAGCATTTAATGCTCAACAAGCCAATGTTGAGGATAGTAGCCAAGAAGAGTATGAAGTAGATACCGAAATTGAGGTTCTAACGGAGGAGGTCAGAGTAGAACATCAATAATCTAACCAACTAGAATTTGATGATGTCGATGTTGAAGAAGTAATACTAGAGTCAACCAGGGACGTTGAAGATACAAATTTAGTTGACTCTAGTGTGATTGGTGTTAAGGAGGTTAAAATCTTGAAGTTCATGTATTTGAGCACGTTGGACCTCATTCCAAACACTTCTCTATATTATATTCAGATGGTGAAATGGAAATTGATCTGTGTGACCCAATGCAAGTGTTAAAGGAAGAGGTAGATGAGCCCTATATTATGAAATTTTCAAGGCCGTCTAGGCAAAATGACACTCCTCAGTTGAAAGCCAAAAAGTTCATAAAGTATCATTTAATTTTTGGCTCACAACAATTTATATCGCCCCAAGAGCATGATCATAGAGTAGAATCAAAACTTGGGGTCCAATTCATAAGTTCGAAGTAGAGGCAGAAAGCGATTCATGTCGTGCCGCGACGTTAACTCAAGCGCTTGTTGGGAGGAAACCTAGCTTTATTGCTTTTTATAATTGTATTATGTTTGTAGTGTCGATTTTCGATTTTCTAGGAGTATGGAAAGCAAAGCTATTTAAAGGATGCAACAGCAAACCAGATGGTTGGAACTAAGTGGAGGTACCCACATTAAGGACCAGGCTTGGGAGAAGTCTGAGTACCCCATGAGCTGCTAGTGCTTTGGCATTTGGCCTACCAGGGAGTGATGTGCCGGAGAATTTTGGCACATTTTATACCATATTGCTTAGATTAAGGCTCGTTTCAAG
>ML295172.1:977-61796 GCA_005239495.1 Nicotiana undulata
AAAGAATATACAATTCTTTTTAAGATTCGACCCCAAACTGGGGTTGAATCACCCAAAAATCCCAAAAACCTAACACTACCCATTTCCCCCAATTTCTACCTTAGTTTCCATGTTTTTAGGCCTAGAATTTAGTGATTAATTGAATAAATTAAGAGGAAACGAGATCAAGAGCACTTACCTATGGAGTTATGGAGGTTGGGGAGCTTGATTCTCGGTTATGGAGGTTTGAGGAAGAAGAAAGGGGTGAAGAATGACAAAATCCCGTATAAGGTTCTGTTTTGGACTTAATAAAATCACTGGGCAAAATTACCCTATGCGATCGCGGAGATAGGAATGCGATCGCGGAGTTGGACCTGGTTGGTGAAACGCGATCGCAGAAGAAGTCATGCGATCGCAGAGTACGCTGGGCTAAGCTACTGCGATCGCGAAGGGAAGAGTGCGATCGCAGAGCTTCTAGAATCACATCACTGCGATCGTGGAGCATATGTTGCGATCGCTTAGAGCATCTGAGACCCCCTACCCACCTAACACTATGCGATCGCAGGAGGACCTACACGATCGCACTGAACGAAACCAGACACCAGAAATACCAGCAAAACACCAGATTTTTGACCTTAAACTCATCCCGTTAGCTACCCAAAACTCACCCTAGCCCTCGGGGCTCAAAACCAAAAAACCACACGACTCCCAAACCATCCTACAGACTCGTTCAAGCTTTTAAATCATTAAAATATCATCAAAAACCATGAATCAAACCTCACGATCCAATTAATCAAACTTAAAAACTTTAAAATTCTAGAATTCACTTCAATACGCCGAACCGGCCTAAACTGCTCGGAACGACTTCAAACTTTGCACACAAGTTATAAATGACACCACGGAACTATTCCCGGTCTCGGAATCTCATTCGGACCTCGGGAACATAACATCACTTTCCAAGTCGCATTTCAAATTCTTTAGAATCTCAAAACCTCATTTTCATCTGAAATCACTCAATTCACGCCCGTTTTACACCAAATTCCACAGAGAGGAAAAATAATATATAATAAATCTGTTCCGGGCTCCGGAACCACAATACGGACCCGGTATCGAGGTTTTCACATAATTATTCACTTTCACATTCCTTTATTATTTTTAGAAAACAATATCTTTTAAAAATTCATTTCTCGGGCTTGGGACCTCGGAATTCGATTCCGGGCATATGTCCAAGTCCCATATTTTCCTACGGACCCTTCGCGACCGTCGAATCACGGGTCCGGGTCTGTTTACCAGAAATGTTGACCAAAGTCAACTATATTCATGTATTAATTATCAAAACTCATTTTTTATCAAATTTTCACATAATAGCTTCCCGGCTACACGCCCGAGTTGCGCACGCATATCGAGGTGAGACTAACGGAGGCTCTCGGAGCCTCGGAACACAGATATAGCTTAACTTACGTAAGATGACCTTTTGGCTCATCACATAACTGAACCCACATCTCAATGGAGTATCAAATCACAACCAGTAGACAAAGTACTCAGGAAAATCATATAAAGCTCACCGTAATGAATAATAAGGACTCACCCCTAGTTTTACAACTAGCAAAGATGAACAAAAACAATGGTAGACACAGCTACTACTCATAGAATCTTCCAACAGGAGCAACACAAAATGGAGTGCAAATCATGAAACTTGCTCATAAATGAAGCAACAAATAAGGAAGCTCGTCCTGACCAGCGTAAATATAATGGGATACGATTGGTGCCCCTCTAAAGCACATCAAAACAAACCTGAGTGATGATATCTGGCACAACTGTCTCTAGCCTGCTATATGAAACACCTCGACGGTCGGGCCTCCCCCTCTTGGGCGCCTCCACTTACCTGAATACTCTGCCATAACACACTTACCTGAACCGTGGAACAATATCTTACCATGTGGCTCATCTCCACATAGAATCCAATCTCTCTGCCAACGTGGCTGTAGAAACCACACAATACGGACCCTCTGAGACCCAGGAATACCTGAGAACTCCCATGTAAAGCTGGTAATGCAACCGAACTGGTTTATCTCCAAAACCTCTACCGTATCGTACTCTGCCTCCAATAATAAGGACCAATAGATCTCTTCGGCCTATGTGCCTTCTAACTGAAGCAACCAAGGAGGTATATACCTGGCCAACTCACTGAATCCGACGACGTACTCTAATATTGACATAGCGCCCTGACGCAACAGCTCAAAATCCGTGCGCCATGCATCTTGGAGGGACTGGGTGCAACTCCCTCAATAACATCTCTAGAACCGGAATCCATGCAAGGAAGTGACTTGACTAGGCTACTCCACTCATGTGCCCACCACTACTGACAAACCCACTACTCTGAACCCGAGACGTGACAAATGCAATCCTGCTCATCGCCACAATACCTGAAGTACGAAGAATATAATGGCACTCCTCCATAAAACCCTGGCATCATCTGTCACCAATCCACTGAAAGATAGGAGGGTGGTACGTCCTGTACCTCTAAATTTCCAAAGTGTTCTTCCTCCGATATTGCTGCTCTAACCACGGGCTGAACGAAAACCACATGTTGGGCTGCCATGACAATTGGAACCTGACCCACATGGTTTTGCTGCTCTGGAGTGTAGACGGTGGAAGTCCGAACTCCTCTCAGATCTGTGAAGTAGCTGGTGCAATAGGATCAATCCCGCTTGAGTTGACACACAAATTATACTCAAACCACAACCCCATTTTCTTGAAGTCCGAAGTAACAATAGGCACCTCCAGTGCGTCGGTTTTTTTCCAACTGGAATTGCTGGCGGCTCTCCAACGGTCGTTCTGGTAGGCATCTTAACTGCGGCACGTGCTCTTCGTCGGCCTTTGTCTTTGACTCTTGCGGTCCTCGCTTCGGGGTAACATCGTCAGGGACCACAGTTCGTGTCCTCACTATTGGTGAGAGAATGGATCGAAAATTTCAAATTTGAGGGTCAATGAACTCGCACGATAGGAATGAAGGAACTGAAATCCTCCTAATAGTTCTGTAGCCTCTCGAAGATAAGTACAGACGTCTCCGTACCGATCCGCAAGACTCTAGTGAACCCGCTTATGAGTTGTAGAACCTATGAACCTAGAGCTCTGATACCAACTTGTCACGACCCAAATTTCCCTCCGTTGGGTACTGTGATGGCACCTAGTCTTAAGGACTAGGTAAGTCTAACATATTACTGAGCATCAACAATAATGAAATAAAACATAACATTCTCAATATGGAAATCTTGACAGAGTTTACAATTTCCCAAAATCCGGTAAGTACAAGTCATAAGCTCTATGAGTCTTTCTACCAAATCTAAATGCAACTGTCTAGAAATAATAAGTACAGTTGGAAGTATACAGGAAGGTGACTCCGAAGCCTGTGAACGCAACAACAGGTTTACCTTGAGTCTCCTCAGCAACCTCTACACAGTTAGCAACAATCAATACCTGGAACTGTGCAAACAAAAATGCACAGAAGAGTAGTATGAGCACACCACAGCGGTGCCCAGTAAGTATCAAGACTAACCTCGGTGAAGTAGTGACGAGGACTAGTCCAGACACCCATTGGTCTAATAAGAAAAAGGCATAAATAGTAATGACCGAAACAAATATTTATCTAAAGATCTTCGAACATAATTAACAACAGGAAATATAAAGCGGAAGGGAGTGCAGCAATCAAAACCACGGAACAACATAGCAGAAAAATACGCAAGAGGGAAAAGACAACACACAAGTCAAGACAGAAATCACAATACCATAAAAACACTCAACTCAGCACATGTATCAATTTACTCACGTCAAGCATTAGGAATTTAAGCTCAATAAAGCCCAGTCAAAACTCGAAAAATCTTATTTGAAACATACTTTTTCTGAATGTATATGCATATATATGCGTTTTTATAAAAGAAATCGTTGGACATAGTCCCTTTAAGATACGTTGTATGAATATATATATATATATATATATATATCTCAAATACTCCTCCTTCGAATGTCATTTGTTAAAAATATATACTTTTCCAAATACTTTCTTTCTCAAATCTTATTTGTTCATATATACTTTCCCAAATACTACTGTTTCAAATATCATCTATTCAAATATACTTTCCCAAATACTACTGTTTCAAATATCATCTGTTCAAATATACTTTCCAAAGTAGAAGTCTTTCAGACATAGCTCATCTCGGAGATAATTACCTTTCAGCTATCCGTTTCGATATATGTATATGCGTATACGTATATATACAATGCGATGCAGGGGAAAGTCCCAGGTCTAAGCCCGCAGTCCCAATGCAACTACTCAATGCAATGCAAGGGAAAGACTCAGGTCTCTGCCCGCAGTCCCTATGTATGCAATGCAGTATGAGGGAAAGGCTCAGGTCTATGCCCGCAATCCCTGTATGCAATGCAATGCAAGGCGCCGAAAGAAAACAGCCATATCACAGCAAAATATTGCACAAGCCACAATGAACACCCCAGCAAAACAGGAAGGCACAGAGCAAGGTGCGACGATATGTTCAACACGAGAACTGCAATCCAATAGTGGCAAAACTCACTCATAAGCATAAATCACTTAAGGGGAAAAACCAAGTATCAGTGAAACAATGTAACGAGGGGAAAATCTAACAATTAAAGAAATGATTCGCAATACTCAAGTCAATAAATATAGAGCCAATCATCCCGGCAAGGGAAACAACTAAAACCAATCTCACCTAGACAATTAACTTCACCGGATAAACTCAACTCGAACGAATATTCCATAGGTAGGCAACCCCTAAGTAATGTCACTAACATAGGGAGTTACCCAATTAATACTAAGAAGTATTTAAGGGAGGGGAATCATGTAACTCACGATATATGACTCACGGGCATGCTTGACACCAAGGTATAAATATACCAATTACTGCTAAACAATTATGGGGGCGAGATCATACTGATCATAATCAAATAAGCAGAGTATGAAGAAAACTATAGAGTAACGGTAAGAAAAGCAAGGTCTGCAAATAAGAATCAAGGAAACACCAAGAAATCAACTTCTAATTTATCAAGGAGAGACGAAGCTAGCAATCAAGGATCGAGATATAACAATTTGCAGTTCATACGCGGGGAATATAAGGACCTAAAATCCTGGAAGGGCAATCTAATTGCACATAAGTCCAAGTACGCACACGTCACCTTGCATACACGGACTACAATCAATATAGAAGACTCAAATCCTAAGGGGTAGTTTCCCCCACACAAGGTTAGGCAAGATACTTACCTAAAAGACGACCACCGGAATACTCAAAGGTAGCCTCCTCGGGCGGAAAGACTTCCGGACGGCTCAAATCCAACTAGAACAACTTCAAAAAGCACATAGCACGTATAAGGAATGATTCTGAATAATAATGTTTCAACCTTTGCTAATTTATAAAAATCGACCAAAACGTCGACCCCCGAGCCCACACCTCGGAACCCGACAAATTTTACAAATGCCGATTAACCATTCCGATACGAGTTCATCCATACTAAATTTATCCAAATCCGATGTCATTTGGTCATATAAATCATGAAATTTCATTTATGAAGTTTTCTTTTAAAACCCACAATTTCCCCAACCAAAAACACAATTTAAATGATACAAATAAGAACTAATTCGTGAAATATAATTAACTAAGGTGGAAGAACACTTACCCATTTGATTTGTGTGAAAAACCCTCAAAGAATCGCCCAAAACCGAGCTCTAGAACTCAAAATGTGATAAAAATGGCTAAACCCTCATTTTTGGAATTTTATAATCTGCCCAGGTGTTTAATGAACCGTGATTGCGGAAATACGTTTGCGATCGCGTAGAGGAAAATATTATAGGCCTGAAATGATTCTATGCGATCGCGAGGGAAGTCATGCGATCGCGAAGAGGAGAAAGCCACTGCCAAGAGAAATTAACTATTCGATCGCGAGTTAGCGTATGCGATCGCGAAGAAGAGGAAAATATACTTCTGCGATCGCAGACTTGAGAATGCGATCGCGTAGAGTGAAGTCTTCGAACTGTGCAATCGCGAATGATACTATGCGATCGCGAAGAGGAAAAACTGGGCTGCCCAAACTTACACTATGCGATCGCGGGCTCATTGTTGCGATCGCATAGAAGGAAACCAGAAGGAAGTTTCAGCAGTTCAAAAATAGGGAAAATGGACCCGACACCCATCCGAAACACACCCGAGGCCCCCGAGACCCCGTCCAATCCCACACATAAGTCATGTAACCTAACACGGACTCGCTCAAGGTTTCAATACACATCACATAACACCAAAACAACGAATCAAACCAAAAATCAAAACTTAGAAATTCCAAAACTTCAAATATCAAGACTCGCGTCGAAACCTATCAAATCAACCCGAAACGACGTGAAATTTTGCAGACAAGTCCCAAATAGCACAACGGACCTTCAGCCACTCCCGTAATTCCATTCCGAACCTGATATCGAATTTTCCCCTATCGGCCGGAATCGCCGAAATTCTAACTTTCGCCAATTCACCTCATTTTGCTCTACCGACTTCCAATTCCAATTCCGGACGCACGCCTACGTCCAAAATCATCATACGAAGCTGTTAGTGCCAACCTAAACTCATTCTGAGATCGTTTACTCAAAAGTCAAACCTCCGGTCAACTTTCTTTATTTTAGCTTCTAAATTGAAAATTCTCCCAATAATTCTACTCCGAATTATCCGGTAACTGGATCTAACCACGCACACGGATTGATATACATAATGTGGAGCTGATTATGACCTTATACTACTAAACAGAGCTTAATCTCTCAAAACGACCAGTCGGGTCGTTGCATAATCTTAGCTTTTAAATCATGTATTGCCACGATATTTTATAACTAGAAGCAAAAATATTTATTTTAGTTATAATAGTTTGTTTCAAGAAATTTATTATAGCTAAAATATTATTGTTGCTACAATAACTTTTAATGCGTGGCAAAAATTTATGATTAGCTACAAAATTATACTGTAGCAACAAATTTGTAGCTATTTAGGTAATTGTTGCCACAATAATTAGCAACCATAGCAAAAAGGAGGAATTAGCTTTGTTAGTTTAATTTTTGTGGCTAAGAAATTTTACGTATTTGTAAAAAGCCACACAACTCTAATTTTTGTGGCTGTTGTTAGGTACTAGCCACAGAATTTAGATTTATAGCTGAGATTTCGTAGCTATAAATGCATTATGTTATAGTGTCACCACCACGACTTTGATAAAATGTGAGAATGCACGGGAAAATATATTATTCACATGTATTGACAATGATTCAATGAGCCCTATATATATATATATATATATATATATATATATAATACAAGTCCTACTTCTAATACATATGAGTTTAGGGTTATTTACTACTATTTAACTACCAAACTAACATATACGAGATATCGTATGAATAAAAATTAAGTGTTTATAAAAGTTAATTATATATATATATATCGCAATATACATTTTTGGTTGTACCCCAGCACCCGTACCCACACTCGGATCCATACCCCTAAATCTTAAAGTTTTTATGATGAAGAATCCGACCTCTAGATCAACACCCGTATTAGATACCCTCACCCTAATCCGAGCAACATAGACAATAGGCAGGGCCGACTTTTGGGTAAAGCAGCTGAAGCCCATGCTTTAGGTCCCCATTTTTAAGGGGCCCTCACTTTTTACCCTATATAATTTTTTTAAATTAAGTATTTTACTCTTATTACATATATCTTGGTAAAAACTTAAAAGGAAAAATATATATGTTCCTAAAAATTAGGCCCCTAACATGTAAATGCAAAATTTATGAAAGAAATCAAGTGTTTATCTTTTCCTCATTAATATTATGTAAACTTTCTTTCTTGGTTCCAATAATATTCGATTTTTTTTCTCAGTTCTCATCAAACATTACTACTAGAGGTGTACAAACCGAACCGGAAAACCGTACCAAACCGAAAAACCAAACCAAATTGATTAGAAAACCCGACTAGGTTTGATTTGACTTGGTTTGGTATTGAGTAAAGAAACCTGAACCAAACCGACATATAAATATATAATTTATATATATATTTTTAATACTTTATATTGAATTTTTTTTATAAAAATATTAAAATATTTGAGATCCTCTCATGTGTTAACCTAGAAAGCGTACGTTAACGAAAACTATTGTTAGATGACTAAGAAAATAACTATCATGTATTACTAAAATATCTCCCATTAGAATATTTAATAGATCATATATTTGTCAATTTTTTCAATATTTACTAAACATATATTAACTTATCAAAACTTTATCTATAACTTTAACAAAGTAAGATTGAAACTATATTCATGTAACAAAAAAACTCAAAAACTTGAAAAACCCGACAAAATCGAACCAATCCAAACCGATATAATCGGTTTGGTTTGGTTTTGATAAAAACCGAACCAACCTGGTCCATGTAGTTACTACTACTATATTTTTTCTTTTGTGCCTCCAAAAAATTCCATTGTTCTGCATTTTTTCGTCTATTAACCTAAAACCTACGAGAAGTATATTGCGAAAGCAACAAATATTTATTTTCACGTCAAGTTAACGAATCAGGTTCTTCTATTCTAACTTTTTAGTACTAGTTTTCATCTAGCATTTGTTTTTCTTGATATTTCAATACACATGCATATATTATCCTTTTAGTATTTATAAAGATTTAAATATGTTAAATATAAAGTTTGAATCCGGTTATTAAAAACTTAAGGATAAAAAAGTTGAATCTTGATACAATGCCAAAAATTATACTCAATCAGATAAAAAGACTCGATTCTTTTTCAAATACTTATATTGCTTGTAGAATAATAATACCATTTCTTGTAACAATTGCCTCTGGCCGCCCTCAACCACAAACTAGAAACTTGAAAAAGTCTTTTATAACTAAAATTGATTAAATCTTACTTAAAATCAATCATGGCACAAGAAAGATTGAATGGATTAGCTATATTACCGATTGAAAAAAAATTATTAGAAGAATTTTATAATAAAATAATTATTCATAATTTTGCATCTTAAAAAGCTAGAAAATTAGATTTTTAAATAAATTATAGTATAAAACAATTTTTTTTTTTGTGAAAAAAAAGTTAAATGCTTCTTATGTTAGTTTGATTTTAGGCCTCCAATAGTGTTGAGCCGCCCCTGACAATAGGTATCCTAGAATGTTGTGTACTAGGTCGAAAAGAAATGCAAATTGTGGATTGAATATTTTGTCAAATGTTATTTCCCGTGAACTTTTTCGCTTCCCAAAGCTTGAAGTATAACAGCATGGTTTGATAATCAAATTAATTTAAAGTGCTTTTATGATGTGCTGTTTCTTTGATAGTAGAGAGTACATATGGTAGAATTTTTGGCCGATAATTAATGAGCTAACAAGAAGAATACATCATAATCTTACAATTATAAATCATAATGAGCCAACAACATGTACGCATTCGCAATGCAGGATTGCAGACAGAGTCTCAGGTTTATACACGGCATGCCTATATGAGACCCCTGGAAGTAGGTTCGTTGCTGCAACCTTTTGATATTTATGTCGCCCAGAACCAAAATGCAGGTGTACCTCGAAGTCTCCAGCCATTTGAAGCCTCAGTCTCAAAATTAATTTGATCCGAAGTACTTGATTCTTTACAAAAAGATGTGCAGAAGTGTACTATGAATACACCACCGTGGTACCCATTAAGTATCAAGCCTAACTTCGGTAGAGTAGAGACGAGGCCAGATCAAAACACTTACCGAACATATAAACTGAGCAGGATATCACATAAAGCTAACAAGATAGAGATATCAAAGTAATGCAAATTGCAGGAATAAATTAAATTACAAACCATAATGACGATAAGGGGAAAACACAAATGACAACGAGAAATAACCAAGTAATTAAACAACAACCTAGTTGGGATACAGATAAGTGTAGATTTGCTCAAGTAGGGAAAACAATGTCAACTCAACAAAACAAAGTTTTTCTACTACACTATTTCAATAATTCCATTTCTCGTAATCTCATACCATAAATCACAACTTCCAACTCTTTAACGCACACGACACCTTGTGCTCACATCTTTCTATCTTACTTTACAGGGCGAAATCCACGTGCCATTCGGTACATAATATCCGTATCAATTGCTAATTAAGATGTTTGAGAGATTTCATTTATATATCATAAAAGAAAAATTACAAATTTCTAGACCAAGTAGGATATCAGCAAGAAAGATGAGTTTTGTTTTAGAAATCATTTGAGCGAGAAAAATAACATTTTCAAATAAAATTCAACATCGAATAGCTATTGCATTTAATATAGAATTTATTAAGTTAAAACATAAAAATAATTCCTTTATAAGTAAAATAAAAACCTCAGATGGGTTAAGAAGATTAAGCTGATGAAGCAATTGAAATAAAATATAACGATTATTAGAAATACTAGATACTAAAATATACGGCGAGTTCTAAATTAAGTCACACAAGGTAGCATGATATTAGTTATTTCATTTTAAAACACTATATTACTAACGACCCAGCAGGGCAGGAGGTAAAGATTCAACGTAGTAAATTCACTTTGAAATTCAATTCACCAGAATAATAGTATTAGAAAAAGAGCTCAGGAAATGACGGCAAAGCAATAATGTCCATTATAATGACTAAATCCTCAAAAGACAGTGAAAACTGGGGAATACAAATTCTCATAATCTTGTACGAAGGCACTGAAGCCAACACAATAAAACATGGGATACCAAATACACAAATCTTGTCACGACCCGAATTTACCCTCCGAACGGTATCGTGAAGGCACCTAGTCTCTACGACTAGGTAAACCTATATTGCGAAAAAAAAGGACAAATAATAACAAAACAGTAAAGATGAAATAATACTATAAAATTTAGCCGCTCGGCATCTACATCTTTTACTTTCCCAAAACCCGGAATGTAGCAACCCGACCGGTCGTTTTGCATTACCGGACCTCGTTCCCCTAACTGAAACTTTTCATAGCGGCTTATTGTAATTTATGACTTGCGGGGATGGGTGATTCGGGATTCAGAAGTGTTTTGAGTGGTATAGGAACACTTACTTCCTTAAGGTTGGCCTTTTTGGCCAAGTTTGACTTCGGTCAACATTTTGAGTAAACGACCTCGGAATCGAGTTTCGACAGTTCTGGTAGCTTCGTATGATGATTTCAGACTTGAGCGTATGTTCGAAATGGGTTTTGGATGACTCGCGGGCATTTCAGCGCCCAATATCGAAATAAGAGTTTTCTTAAGTTCATAATTTGGTTTGGAACGTGTTTTGAACGGAATTCTGATACTGGGAATAGTCCCATTATGTCATTTATGACTTGTCTGCAAAATTTGGTGTGATTTCGAGTAGTATAGGTCGGTTCGGCGCATTGAAACCGAATTCAAGAACTTAAAGTTCTTAAGTTTGATTCTAAGGGGTTTTGAGGGGCGATTTTGAGTTTTAGCGTTGTTTCGGGTGTTCCGAAGGATCAAGCGAGTCCGTAATATGATTTAGGACTTGTTGGTATATTTGGACGGGAGCTCGGGTGGGCCCAGGTGCCTCTCGGGCACCAACTGAGGCCAAACACCAGCAACCTTAACTTTTGGTGCACCTGAATTGGTGTGACCTCTGGTGCGGTTGCACAGTCGCAGGTGAGAGACCGCTCCTGCAGTCCAGGCCTCGCAGGTGCAGCCCCAGGGGAGAAGGTCCATTATCGCAGGTGCGGACATGATTCCGCAGGAGCGGAGCCGCAGGTGCGGGCCTCCCTCCGCAGGTGCGATCCCAGGCCTTCTTGGCCACTTTCGTATGTGCGAGACCGCAGGTGCAAAATCACTGATGGCAGTGAGTTCTTTAAAACACGGGGCTTAACCATTTTTCAGCTTATTTCTTCCTCCATTGGCAATTTTGGGAGCTTGAGAGAGAGCCAAAAGACCTAGTTGCTAAGAGGTAAGTAATTTCCACTTCAATGTTGGCTTAATACATCAATTCCTAGGTAAATTAACTACTTAATTAGTGAAAATCAAGGAAATGGGTAGTAACCTAGGGCTTTCGAGAAGTTAAGGAATTTCCCGCGAATTGGCTATGAAATCAAGTAGAAATCATATATTAATGATCCTTAGGCTATGGGTGAGTGTTTCCTTCGAGAATATTTGGAATCCGAGTGTGCGGGCCCGGGTGTGAAATTTGGGATTTCTTCAAGAATGATGAATTTACTAAATAAGTAGGAGAATTTCCATATTTGAGCATGAATTGATATATTTGTATAACATTTGGCTAGTTTCGAGTCCTCGGGTGTAGAGTTCGGACTTTTGGGCGCGTTCTTGGTCCGAGAAGTAGATTCGACACGAGGTGAGTCTCTTTTACAACCTTGTAAGAGGGAATTGTCCCCATAGGTGATTGTAAATGATTGAAATGTCCTTACTTGCAGGGGCTACGCACGCACGAGGTGATGAGAGTCCGTGCGTAGGTACTACTATGTTATGTCGGGTAGTTTTTAGGGCACACAAGCATGCTCTTTTGTGCTTTGCATGCATTCCTACTTGTATGTGAGTTTCTTATTATCCTTGAATTTGCATGAGATTATTAGGAAGTTATGTTCAAAAAACTTCATTTTTCTGAGTTCTTGACTCCAAGTGTAATGTCTGTTAAACTACTAAATTCTTGATAAGTTCTGTGTATGTATACGAGCACCACGTCGCATGTTTGATTTGCGAGCGGGGTAATAGATTCATCTATGGTTCGAGCCGTTCGACCCTCGGCATTGCACATTTAAGTTTCGCGTCGCTTCGGCCATACGCTTCGACATACTATGGGCTATGTACTTGACTGAGAGTCTTGTTGTTATTAAATAAATTTCTTCATGTGGAAGGGGAACTTGGGACTTTTTATGATAATTTCTATTTGACTCATATTAATAAATTGCAGTTTTATATAATTGATACTTCATGCTTTAGTGATTTCCATGACTACTATTCTTGTCTAGAATTATTTAAATCATATTATTTGTTATTGACCTTAGTAAGTATCACGTCTACCTCTCGTCACTACTTCTTCGAGTTTAGATGGGATACTCACTGGGTACATATTTGTTGATATGTACTCATTTTGTACTTAATTGTAAAGGTTCTGAGGCAGGTGCATCTGGTTATCAGACCGGAGCACGATCTTGAGAGCATATTCTGGACCTGACTTCACGGTGAGCTTCTCCTCCTGGCGATCCTCAGCAACACTGTGGAGTTATCTATTATTTTGGATATTTCTGTCTATTCTCTTCAGACAGTAGTACACTCATTTTGTCTAGTCTTGTATATTCTATTAGTCGCTTGTAGACTTGTGACACTAGGTTCTGGAACATATAGTAGACTTTAAGGTATTTTTGGCTAAAATGTAAATGTTGGCTCATGATTTTGGATTACATTGATTTACGTTGCCTCGCTTACCCATTTTCATTTAACGATTTATAACTTAAAAACATGGCTAGCATTCAAACATCTTATAAAATAAGGTAACCTCGTTAATAAACAAGTGTTGGCTTGCCTGACTCCGGTGTTGGGCTCCATCACGACCTGAGTTAGGATTTGGGTCGTGACACGGAATGTCACAAATCACAAGCTTTATACGACTATAGCTCTATACAACGGAATAAAGAAGATGTGTATATGTATATCTCCTAAGTCTGTAATAGAGTAGATGAGGACACGAGGGATTCTGCGGACGCTGAAAAATTACCTCCCGGTCTCCTAACAGCTGCTGTAGTACTCCTAGCCAAAACACTGTGTAATGGTACCTGGATCTGCAAATGGGGAAAACATGCGCAGGAAAGGGCATGAGTACTCCACATTCGGTACTTCGTAAGTGCCAAGCTTAACCCCAGTCAAGTAGTGACGAGTCCAGGTTAAGGCTCTACTGAGTTTTAAAATAAGACAGTTATAAGTTTGAACAATGACATATAAATAGCTAAAATAAGCAGAATTTAAAGGAAAACTGAAAGAAATAGTAAAGAAAATCCCTCGGCTCAGCACATCATATATCTCAACAGCAAATATGCAATGCAGTACAGGGGGAAAGCTCCCGGATCTCAATCCGTAGTCCCAATTTAAATATGAGATGCACTACAGGGGAAAAGCTCCCGAATCTCAGTCCGTAGTCCCAATTTAAATAAGCAATGCAGTACAGGGAGAAAACTCCCGGATCTCGGTCCGTAGTCCCAATTTAAATATGAGATGCATAATCCTATCGGATACGGCTTAATTAAACAATTCAGGAAAACAATATGCAAGAATAAGGTAAAACAACCTAAGCATGGAGCGAATAGTAGCAAGTACGAGAAAAGCATGGAGCAAATAGTAGCATGTACGGGGAATTCAAGTGATAACAGGTAGGCATGCTCATTCCTATGCTAACTAATCAGTTATAACATGAAGCAGTAATATAGGAATGAAATGAGTTATGTCATGGAAGGAAAAGCGGGAATTTAGAAACCATGACCCGTGTACGTACTCGTCACCTCACGTACACGACGTCCACATAGTAAAATCAGTATATAAATGCCTAAGGAAAATCCCCAACACAGAGTTAGGCAAGCCACTTACCTTGACTGCGCTAATCAACTCAATACCACGCTCTTGCCACGAGTATCCGACTCCGGGTGGCCCAAATCTATTCAATTCGATTGCATAATGTAAATATCACTTCAAGGAAACAAAATAGCTAATTATTTCTAAGCTAATACGCGAAATTAGGAAATTCGCCCAAAAAGTCCCCCGGGCCCACATCTCGGAATCGGGTAAAATTTATATTTTTCGGACACTCGTTCACTCACGAGTCTAACCATATAAGAATCTTTCAAATCGGAGGTCCAACACCCAATCAAAACTCAATAATTTGGTCTATGAAACTCATCCCATTTTTCCCCTTTTCTACCCAAAACTTTCTAAAATAAAGGTGGGATTTAAGATTGGAATCATGGAATTTGATCTATGATGGATAGAAATCACTTACCCAAGTTACCTAGGTGCAAAAGACTTCAAAAATCGCCTTTCCCGATCTCTCAAAATCAAAAATGGTGAAAATAACATAATCCGTCGGAATTGGGTTTTTAATATTCTGCCGGGGTATTCTTCTATGCGATCGTGTACAAAGAATCGCGATCGCGGAGAGTAATCTCATACGCGCCAGAATTTCTCTTACGCGAACGCAGCTTTGGGTCTGCGATCACGGACCTTCATGACCCAGCACTTCGCGGTCGCGTTTGGGACCTCGTGACCGCACAGACCAAATATCGAAGCTCCCTCAGACCAATAATACACTACGCGATCGTGACCTAGGACATGCGATCGCGAAGACTAAACCTCCAAGACACTGCGATCACGGACTTCATCTTGCGATCGCGGAGAAAAACTCCAGGACTTCCCTCATTTACCTTATGCGATCGTGGAGGGAGACTTGTGATCGCAACGAACATAAAGCTACTGGTGAAAAACCAGCAAAACAAGCAAAGAGTTTTAGGCCAAAAATGCCCGTTGAACACCCGAAACACACCCGAGGCCTCCGGTACCTCAACAAAAACTACCAACCGACCCTAATACCTCATTCAAACTTGGTCGAGCCTTAAAAACACATCTCATAACATCAAAATCATCAAATATGCGTAGATTCAAGCCTAGGAACTTATGAAATTTCTAAAATTCACATCTGATGCCGAAACACGTCAAACATCATCCGAACAACCTCAAACTTTGCACACAGGTCATAAATGAAATTATGGACCTTATGTCACTTTCTGAATTCCATTCCGAGTCCGATATCAAAATTTCACCTATCGGCCGAAATCGCCGAAATTCTAACTTTCGCCAATTCAAACCTAAATCCACAACCGACCTCGAAAAAAATATTCCAAACACTCTCCTAACCCCCGAATCACCCAACGGAGCTAACGAAGTCGACGAAATTCCATTCCGTATCCGTCTTCACACAGTACTAGCTACGACCTGATTTCAAAAGCAAAAATCCACATTTAAGGACTATGTGTCCAAAATCACTCTGAATTTCACCACTCAACGCTCCGACAAGTTTCAATAGCATAAATAGATATGGGAGAAGCAGTTATTAGGGGATCGGAGCGCTAACTCTCAAAATGACCGACCGGGTCATTACATTCTCCCCCTCTTAAGAAAATCGTTCGTACTCGAACGAGTATAGAAACATACCTGAAGCTGTGAAAAAATGAGGGTACTGACTCCACATATCCTGGTCGGCCTCCCAAGTCGCCTCCTCGACTGGGTGACCCCTCCACTGGACCTTGACTGAGGCAATATTCTTCGACCTGAACCTGCCTGGCCTATATAGCCACAAGCTCCTCAACATATGATAGATCCTTGTCAAACTTGACTTAACTGACATCTAAAACATGAGTCGGATCACCATGATACTCTCAGAGCATGGAAACGTGGAATACCGGATGAACTCCTGCTAGGTTGGGAAGCAAATCCAACTCATAAGCAACCTTCCCAACCCGATGCAACACCTCAAAAGGGCCAATGAACCTCGGACTCAGCTTACCCTTCTTCCCGAATCTCATGACGCCCTTTATAGGCGATACCCGAAGCAAAATCCGATCACCAGCCATTAATGCCAAGTCACGAACCTTCCGATCCGCGTAACTCTTCTGCCTGGACTGAGCTGTGCCAAGTCTCTCCTGGATCACCTTCACCTTGTCCAGGGCATCCTGAACCAAGTCTGTACCCAATAATCGGGCCTCGCCCGGCTCAAACCATACTACTGGAGACCTGCACCGCCTACCATACAAAGCCTCATACGGCGCCCTCTGAATGCTGGACTGGTAGCTGTTATTATAAGCAAACTCTACAAGAGGCAAGTATCAATCCCATGACCCTCCAAAATCCATCACACAGGCACGAAGCATATCCTCAAGAATCTGAATCGTGCGCTCGGACTTCCCGTCCGTATGGGGGTGGAATGTTGTGTTGAGATCTATCTAGGTACCCAACTCACTATGCAAGGCTCTCCAGAAGTGCGAGGTGAACTGAGGACCTCGATCTGATATAATGGACACCGGCACACCGTGCAACCGGACTATCTCCCGAATGTAGATCTGGGCCAACCTCTCAGAAGAATATGTAGTCAACACTGGAATGAAATTAGCTGATTTGGTCAGCCGGTCCACAATCACCCAAATAGCATCATGCTTCCCCAAGGTCCGAGGGAGTCCAACCACAGTCCATGGTGATCCGCTCCCACTTCCACTCTGGAAGCTTAATCTGCTGAAGTAATCCTCCCGGTCTCTGATGCTCACATTTGACTTGCTGACAATTGAGACACTTGGCTATAAACTTTGCTATATCCTTCTTCATCCTTCGCCACCAATAGTGTTGTCTCAGATCCTGGTACATTTTCGCGGTACCCGGATGGATGGAATACCGCGAGCTATGGGCCTCCTCAAGAATGAACTTCCGAAATCCATCAACATTGGGCACACAAATACGTCCCTGTATCCTTATCACACCGTCATCACCTATGGTCACATCCCTGGCATCACCCTGCCGAACTCTACCCTGAAGAGCCCGAAGGTTGGGATCCTCACACTGGCGCTCCCGAATGTGGTCATAAAGAGAAGATCGAGCAACAACGCAAGCAAATACCCGGCGAGGCTCAGAAAGATCCAGCCTCACGAACTAACTGGCTAAGGACTGAACATCTAAGGCTAAGGGCCTCTCAGGTGCACAAAGATATGCCAAACTACCCAAACTCTCCGCCCGGCGACTCAAGGCGTCGGCCACCACATTGGCCTTCCCCGAGTGGTATAATATAGTGATGTCATAATCCTTGAGTAGCTCAAACCACCTACGCTGGCGCAAATTAAGATCCTTCTTCCTGAATATGTGCTGCAAACTCCGGTGATCCGTGAATATCTCACAGGGAACACCATATAAAAAATGATGCCATATCTTCAGGGCATGAACAATCGCTGCCAACTCGAGATCATGAACATGGTAGTTTTTCTCATGCACCTTCAACTGTCTGGACGCGTAGGCAATCACCCTACCGTCCTGCATCAACACTGCTCCAAGGCCAATCCTCGAAGCATTAGGATCCTGAACCTGTGGGTAATACTAACACTGGAGCTGTACTCAAGGCTGTCTTGAGCTTCTGAAAGCTCTCCTCACACTCCTCAGTCCATATAAAAGGTGCACCCTTTTGGTTCAGTCTGTTCATGGGCGCTGAAATGGATGAAAATACCTCCACAAAACGGCAATAATACCCAGCCAAACCGAGGAAACTGCAGATCTCAGTAGCTGAAGATGGTCTAGGCCAACTCTACACCGCCTCTACCTTCTTTGGGTCTACCTTGATCCCATCCGAAGATACCACATGGCCTAAGAATGCCACAGAATCAAGCAAAAATTCACACTTAGAAAATTTGGCATACAACTTCCTCTCTCTCAATGTCTGAAGTACGATCCTCAAATGATGCTCATGGTCCTCCTGGGACCGAGAATATACAAGAATGTCGTCAATGAACACGATGATGAAAGTATCAAGATACGGCCGAAATACGCTATGCATCAGGTGCATGAAGGCTGCTGGAGAATTGGTCAGCCCAAATGACATAACAAGGAACTCATAGTGGCCATATCTGGTCCTTAAGAGAGTCTTCGGGATATCCGACTCCAGAATCTTTAACTGATGATAACCCGAACGCAGATCAATCTTGGAGAACACCCTAGCACCTTGTAAGTGATCAAATAAATCATCAATGCGAGACAATGGGTACCTGTTCTTCACTGTCACCTTATTCAGTTGGTGGTAGTCAATACACATACGCATCGTACCATCCTTTTTCTTCACAAATAACACTGGAGCACCCCAAGGTGATACACTAGGCCTGATGAAACCTTTGTCAAGCAACTCCTGCAACTGCTCCGTCAACTCCTTCAATTCAGGAGGAGCCATGCGATAGGGAGGAATGGAAATGGGCTGAGTGCCCGACAACAAGTCAATGTCGCAATCAATATCTCTGTCGGGAAGCATACCCGGAAGATCAGCTGGAAAACCATCAGGATAGTCCCTAACAACGGGGACAGACTCAACTGTAGGGGGAAACACTAACATCTCTCACATAAGCCAAATATGCATCACACCCCTTTTTAACCATCTAATGAGCCTTAAAAAAAGAAATGACTTGATGGGGAATGTACTAGAAGGAACCTCTCCACTCTAACCTCGGTAGTCCTAGCATAGCCATCGTCACGGTCTTGGCCTGACAATCAAGAATAGCATAGTAGGGAGACAACCAGTCCATACCCAATATAACCTCAAAATCTACCATACTGAGTAATAATAAATCTTCCATGGTCTCAAAACCACTGATAACAATCAAAAACGACCGATATACGCGGTCCACAACAAGAAAATCTCCCACAGGAATAGAAACATAAATGGGGGAACTCAAAGGATCTCGAGAAATCCCCAGATGGGAAGTAAAATAAGAAGACACATACGAATATGTAGAGCCTGGGTCAAATAATACCGATGCATCCTTATGACAAACGAGAACAATACCTGTAATGACTGAATCTGAAGCAATGGCCTCGGATCGGGCTGGAAGAGCATAGTACCTGGCCTGGCCTCCCTCTCTAGGCGACCTCGACCTCCCCGACCTCCATCTCGAGCTGCAGAGATGGTGGGGTAGCAGCTGGGGCTGGAAGAATAGACGGAGGGCTTGGTGGAAGGCGTGGAACCTGATAAGTCTGAGTTGGTGCACCCCTCCTAGCTCTGGGGCAATCTCTGATCACATGACGAGGGTCACAACACTCAAAACAACCCCTCGGAGGGCGTGGCGGCTGATGTTGACTCTGAACTGTCCTACTGGACTAGCCGGGGATCACACCTCGAGCAGGAGGCACCTGAAATACTGGTGGTGCATAATAAGGCTCCTGAGGTCTAGAAGCAGCTGGAATACCACTGGCTGCTGGAAGAGCTGAATGAACGGGGCAACTCAAAAAACCCCTACCATAGCGTGCTGCTGGTGCACGGGCTCCTGAAAAATGACCAGGCTCTTAAGACCTCTTGGCCTCTCTCTCCTCCCTGTCCCGGGCTAACATGGTCTCAATCCTCCGGGCAATACTCACGGCCTACTGATAAGGGATATCTGTCTCCAACTCTCTGGCCATGCTGGTCCGAATACTGGGGTGGAGCCCCTCAATAAAGCGTCGAACCCTCTCTTTGACAGTGACAACCAAAGCTGGTGCATGGCGAGCCAAATCGTTGTAACGGCCGACACAGTCATGGTACCCTGGCGTAGCTGCTCAAACTCTGCACGCCAAGCATCCCTGAGGCTCTGAGGGACAAACTCAAGCAATAACATCTCTGAGAACTGAGCCCAAGTAAGTGAAGCGGCCTCCTTCGGACTACTAAGCTCAAAAACATGCCACCACTGATAAGCTGCTCCCCTCAGCTGGAAAGCAGTGAAAGAAACCCCACTCGTCTCCACAATACCCATAGTGCGGAGAATGCGATGACACCCCTCAAGAAAACCCAAGGCGTCATCCGAAGCTAGTCCGTTGAACCTAGGTGGGTGGTACTTCTTGTACCTCTCAAGTCAAAGCTGCTCTGCCTTAGGAACAACTATCCTAGTCTTATGCTGAGATGGAGCTGCTGGGGGCATAGGAATATACTCTGGAACCTGCCTAATATGAACCCTCTACTCAGGAGTACGGGTTGCGGGAGTCTGTGTCCCTCCCCCGGACTTGGATGTAGCTGGGGCTATCAGAAGTAATCCCGTCTGAGACAGAGTACCGAAGGCACTCAAAAACTGAGCCAATGTCTCCCGTAGGGCTGGAGTAATAGTAGGACTCTCCTTTGCCCCTCCAACTGTGGCTGCTGGGGGATCCTCTGCCTCTTCTCTCGCCAGTGCTCGGGCTACACCGCGTGCTCGTCCTTTTCCCCGGCCCCTGCCTCTGACGGCTCTGGATGGGGGCTTGGGTGCCTGGTCATCAGTACGTCTGGTACGAGAACGAACCATCTGTAAGCAAGAATGGAATAGAGTTTAAGAATGTTTTAATGAAACTAACTAGCATGATACGAAATTCCAAAGAATATGATTGTTCTTAACAGTTACATAGACTCTCGAAGATAGATACGGACGTGTCCGCATCGATCCGCGAGACTCTAATAAACTGGCTTGTGACTCCTATGAACTTAGACGCTCTGATACCAATTTATCATGACCGGAATTTACCCTCCGAACGGTCTCATGATGGAACCTAGTCTCTACGACTAGGTAAGCCTATATTACGGGAACAAAAATAAGACAAATAATAACAAAATAGTAAAGATGAAGTAATAATATAAAATTTAACCGCTCGACATCTACATCTTTTAATTTCCCAAAACCCGGAATGTCACAAATCACAAGCTTTATACGACTATAGCTCTATACAACGGAACAAAGAAGATGTGTATATGTATATCTCCTAAGTCTGTAATAGAGTAGATGGAGACACGTGGGATTCTACGGACGCTACAGAATTACCTCGTGGTCTCCTAACAGATGTTGTAGTACTCCTAGCCAAAATGCTGTGTACTGGTACCTGGATCTGCACATGGGGAAAACATGCGCAGGAAAGGGTGTGAGTACTCCACATTCGGTACTCTGTATGTGCCAAGCCTAACCCCAGTCAAGTAGTGACGAGGTCAGGTTAAGGCTCTAATGAGTTTGAAAATAAGACAGCTATAAGTTTGAACAGTGACATATAAATAACTAAAATAAGCAGAATTTAAAGGAAAACTGAAAGAAATAATAAAGAAAAGCCCTCGGCTCAGCACAACATATATCTCAACAGCAAATATGCAATGCAGTACATGGGGAAAGCTCCCGGATCTCAGTTCGTAGTCCCAATTTAAATATGAAATGCAGTACAGGGGGAAAGCTCCTAGATCTCAGTCAGTAGTCCCAATTTAAATATGCAATGCAGTAAGGGGGAAAGATCCTGGATCTCGGTCTGTAGTCCCAATTTAAATATGAGATGTAGAATCCTATCGGATACGGCTTAATTAAAAAATTCAGGAAAACAATAGGCAAGAATAAGGTAAAACTACAAAAGCATGGAGCAAATAGTAGCAAGTAAGGGGAAAAACATGGAGCAAATAGTTGCAAGTACGAGGAATTCAAGTGATAACAGGTAGGCATGCTCATTCCTATGCTAACTAATCTGATATAACATGAAGCAGTAATATAGGAATGAAATAAGTTATGTCATGGAAGGAAAAATGAGAATTTAGCAACCATGACCCGTGTACGCACTCATCATCTCACGTACACGGCGTCCACATAGTAAAATCAGTATAAAAATGCCTAAGGGAAATCCCCAACACAGAGTTTGGCAAGCCACTTACCTTGACTGCGCTAATCAACTCAATACCACACCCTTGCCACGAGTATCCGACTCCAGGTGGCCCGAATCTATTAAATTCGATTGCATAATGTAAATATCACTTCAAGGAAACAAAATAGCTAATTATTTCTAAGCTAATACGCGAAATTAGGAAATTCGCCCAACAAGTCCCCCGGGCTAACGTCTCGGAATCGGGTAAAAATTATATTTTCCGGACACTTTTTCACTCACGAGTCTAACCATATAAGAATCTCTCAAATCGGAGGTCAAACACCCAATCAAAACTCAATAATTTGGTCTATGAAGTTCATCCCATTTTTCCCATTTTCTACCCAAAACTTTCGAAATTAAAGGTGGGATTTAAGATTGGAATCATGGAATTTGATCTATGATGGATAGAAATCACTTACCCAAGTTATCCAGGTGCAAAAGTCTTCAAAAATAGCCTTTCCGGAGCTCTCAAAATAAAAAATGGTGAAAATAACATAAACCCTCGGAATTGGGTTTTTAATATTCTATCCAGGTATTCTTCAATGCGATCGCATACAAAGAGTCGCGATCGCGGAGAGTAATCTCATACGCGCCAGAATGCCTCTTACGCGAATGCGGATATGGGTCTGCGATCGCAGACCTTCACGACCCAGCACTTCGCGATCGCGTTTGGGACTTCGCGACCGCACAGAACAAATATCGAAGCTCCCTCAGACCAAGGATACACTACGCGATCGTGACCTAGGACATGCGATCGCGAAGACTAAACTTCCAACACACTGCGATCACGGGGAACAACTCCAGGACTTCCCTCTTTTACCTTGTGCGATTGGGAGGGAGACTTGCGATCGCAATGAACATAAAGCTGCCGGTGAAAAACCAGCAAAACCAGCAAAGAGTTTTAGGCCAAAAATGCTCGTTGAACACCCGAAACACACCCGAGGCCTCTGGTACCTCAACCAAAACTACCAACCGACCCTAATACCTCATTCAAACTTGGTCGATCCTTAAAAACACATCTCATAACATCAAAATCATCAAATATGCATAGATTCAAGCCTAGGAACTTATGAAATTTCTAAAATTCACTTCCTATGACGAAACACGTTTAAACGCATCCGAACGACCTCAAATATTTCACACAGGTCATAAATGACATTACGGACCTGCTGTCACTTTCGGAATTCCATTCCGAGTCCGATATCAAAATTTCACCTATCGGCCGAAATAGCCGAAATTCTAACTTTCGCCAATTCAAGCCTAAATCCATAACTGACCTCAAATACATATTCCGAACACACTCGTAACCCCGGAATCACCCAACAGAGCTAACGGAGTCGACAGAATTCACTTCCGGATCCATCTTCACAAAGTTCTAGCTACGACCCGATTTCAAAATCTAAAATCATATTTTAAGACTATGTGTCCAAAATCACTCCAAATTTCACCACTCAATGCTCCGACAAGTTTCAATAGCATAAATAGATATGGGAGAAGCAGTTATTAGGGGATCATGGCGCTAACTCTCAAAATGACCGACCGGGTCGTTACAAATATGTTGCGGCGCGCAACTCGATCCACCATATAATCTCAGTATCATCATTCACCATTATTCCACCATATCAATTAGCCCTTATTTCACATGTTGTGGCATGCAACCTGATCCCACCGTACAATTAACATCAATATAATAAAAATAAATATAATATGTTGCGGCACACAATCCGATCCCACCATATAATAGCAATATTATAATTCACCCTTATTTCACCATAATAATCCACCTTTATTTCACATGTTGCGGCGTGCAACCCGGTCCCACCGTAGAATAAACAATATCACAATATAAATATCCTCCCTTATTCACAAACTGCCTTATTCCGCCTATTGGGGCATGCAACCCGATCTCCCGTACAATAATATAAATCAACAACAACAATTCAACAACTCAATTACAAGAGTTTCTACAACCAAGAGTACGACTACACAGTAACAAGGGAACCACGTAAAATCATAGGATTACAACAACCTTTACAAAATAGCAAGACATGTAAAGCACGTGATAACTACGCAAGCAATCACAACAATTTGGACACGTAGCAGATATGCACGTAGTCACAAAAGATCTCAATAATTAAGAGGTAGCAAGACAATAATGAAGGCAATGACTACAACCAAAGCATATAAGGGCCAAATAACAAGGAAGATGTAAATACGTGCTATCAACATTATATATATCATGTAAGGGTAGTCTAACGACAAGAAACCACACGTTATGACAATTTAATCAATGGCATGGAAAGAAACTAGACAATATAACTGGTCCATACCGATATAAACTGTGTACCCACTTTTCACCTTGCGTACACGACTTTCACATATCAAGATAGCACACTTGACTCAATTCCTAAGGGATTGTTTCCCCCACACAAAGTTAGACAAGATACTTACCTCAATTCGCCCAATTCAATACTCAATTAAGCTTTTCCTTTACCAATTCACCAACGCTCGGATCATTCTAGCAAAAAATGACTTAAATACATCAAACAATGCAAGAGAAAACAATTTCAATAAGAAAGCTATGATACTTATACAATTTGCTAAAAGTAAACAAGAGCCAACTCCACTGGCCCGCACCTCGGAACCCGATAAATTTTTTAAAACACGAATACCCATTTCGATACGAGTTCAACAATATCAAAATTATCAATTTTCGATACCAATTCGTCCTTCAAATCATGATTTTTCATTTTGAAAATTTTCTTCAAAAACCAACATTTTCCTCAACTCAAAACATAAATTAAATGATAAAAATAAAGATAAAATCACGGTATATATTAAATACTAGGTGAAGAACACTTACCCAATCGATTAGCTTGAAAATCCCACAAGGAAACGCTCAAAACTGAGCTCTACAAGTCAAAATATAAAAAAAAATGGCCTAACCCTCGATTTGAAGATCTTATATTCTGCTCAGGTCCTTATGCACAGCGAACGCGAAGAAAGGGTCGCGGTCATAGAGAAGAAAATTGAGGCTACCAAGAAAGAACCTTCACGAACGTGAGTGGAGGGACACGAACGCGATGAACAATGGACAGGAGCTTACGCAAACGCGGGATGAATGACACGTACACGAAGAAATAATAGCCAACATCCCTCAGCTCCTAATTTCCACTACGCAAACGTGAGTGAACAAATGTGAACGCAAAGAAGAAGAAGAAAGCAGACTTTTGCGATCGCGAACGGTACTATGCGAACTCGATGAAGAAAAATGGGGCAGATCAACAGAACACTACGCGATCGCGGCTGGGACTACGCAATCACGAAAGAGAACACCAGAAACCAACAATCCAAAAATAAAAGAAATTGGCCCGAAGCGCATCCGAAACACACCCGAGGCCCCCGGAACCCCGTTTAAACACAAAAAAAAAGTTCTATAACCTAACACGGACTCTCTCGAGGCCTCGAATCACATCAAATAATGACGAAACTACGGATCGCACCATGAATCAAACTTATGAACTTCCAATCTTCCAACTTTTAAAACTCAAGCCGAAACCTATCAAACTAACCCGAATGCTGTCAAATTTTGCAGACAAGTCCCGAATAACATAACAGAGCTTATCCAACTCTCGAAAATGCATTCTGACCCCGATATCACCAAAGTCAACTCTCAGTCAAACCTCTCAATCTTCCAAAAGTTTAACTTTCCAATTTTTGCCGAAATGCTTCAAATTACATACGAACCGCCAAATACAAAACCGGACGTAAGCCTAAGTCCAAAATAACAACCCGAGTCTATCGGAACCATCAAAACTTCAATCATAGGTCAAATACTCAAAAGTCATGTCACGACCAAGAATCCTAATCCAGGTCGTGATGGCGCCCAACGACGGGGTTAGGCAAGCCAACGCAAATTTCACTAAGTGCTTCTCTTTACTTGATTCAATTGTTCACCCATTTACTGAATTTAACAAGTTAAATCATGTTATTTAAAGATAACAACTCAGTGGTAGATAGAGTAGCTATAAAGAAGCGCGAGCCAAGAAACCCAAGCACGTAGATATACAACCCAAAATCCCAAAACAACTACTACGTGTGTGCCAGGAACTAGTGTCACGAGTGTCAATGGCATACTAAGTGAATATACAAAGGATAATAATATATATACAATCCCGCTATCTCCATGAAATAGACGGGAAACAAAAGTAAATGGAACTCCATGGTGCTGTTGGGGATCGCCAGAGGAAGCAGCTCACCGTGAAGTCAAGTACGCTACGGTCACTATCTAGATCCGGTCTGATAACCAGATGCACCAACCTCAGAACCTGTACAGTTAAGTACAGAAGTGCATCATGAGTACATATTAAATAAATATGTACCCAATGAGTATCCCGTCTAACCTCAAAGAAGTAGTGACGAGAGGTCGACTTGACACTCACTAAGGTCCAACAGTAAGATATAACAATGATAAAATAAAAGCAGTATACATGTAAGAGAGTGAGTAGCAATTATGTATAAAGCACAGAAATCCAAGAAAATACTGGAACAAAAACAATGGCCACTCTCTTTTTACCAAATATCTAATACAAGTCAATATCCATGAACCAATGCCGAATACTCATGCGCACACAGAAATAAGACAATCGGTCGGAGTCATAAGGAAAAATAGCTACGCACCGCCGAGGATCGAACGACCCATCCCAAAAGTGCATGCTTACCATAGTCATGTCTTCGTATTGCCGAGGATCGAACGACCCAAACCATAAGTGCGTCTTTCAATGTAACCATATCATAACATAGTACAACTTCTTCCATGCAATGCCGAGGATTGAACGGCCCGTACCAAAAGTGCATTCTCAATTATATCATCTCTGTGCACTGCCGAGGATCGATCGACCCGTTCCAAAAGTGAACCTTTCAATCCGCCATGGCGTACGACCCGCTCCCATGAGAGTGGGGGAAATCTCACATCGCTCGCAGAAGGTAAATTGCGAAGCGGTCACATGCACACACAATACTTATAAAACTTACTTTCCATAACCAAATTCCTTTCAATTCAACAAGTTCCATAAAGCCTCAGAGAAACAATACTATACGTAACATGATCTCATAGTACATATGGCATTACAAGGAAGCATATAAGGCATTACAAGGAAGCATGTATAAGGCATTTAAAAGGAAACATATAAGACATGTTGTGAGCCTAACTACCCGGACATAACAATGATAGCCGCTACGTATGGACTTTCGTAACTTGGTGTGTATACGTAGCCCCCAAACAAATTACATATAGCATATACATCACCTATGGGGAAAATTCCCTCTTACAAGGTTAGAAAAGAGACTCACCTCGTGTCGAATCTACCCCTCGGATCAATGATGCGCCCCCCGGAACTCCGAACTCTACTCTCGAGGGCTCGCAACTAGCCAAATATAGTATATTACATCAATTCATGTTCAAAGAAAAGGGATTATCTCATTTATCCCAAAATTCACATTCTTGGAGAATTTCTAAATTTCAACCCCGATCCCGCACGCTCGAATTCTGAAAATTCTCAAAGGAATCACTCACCCATAGCCTAAGGATCATTAATATGTGATTTCTACTTAAATTCATGGCCTTAAACGAAAAATCACAAAATCATCAAGAGCCCTAAAATTACTACCCAATTTCATGATTTTTGATAATTTAGTAGGGAATTTAACTAGAAATTGATGTTTGAAACTAGTGTTAAATAGGGAATTTACTTACCTCAAGTACTAGGTTGAAGGCCCTCTTGGAAGCTCTCAAATAACACAAGGAAGAATATGGAAATGGAGGAAATAACTTAAATCCCGTATATAAAGTACCCTGCCCAGATGTCCCTTCATCGCGAACGCGACAGGGGCATTGCGTCCGCGAAGGCCAATGACCAAGGCCTCAGGAGGCCCTTCTATGCGAACGCGGAGGCTAGCTGGGCTAGATCTTCGCGAACGCAGCTGGATGGATGAGAATGCGAAGAGAAACGGCAGTTGGGCCAGCCTAATTGGCTGGACCCTATGCGAACGCGACGGAGGGACCGCGAATGCGGAGGCTAGCTGGGCTAGACCTTCGCGAACACGGCTGGAGGGGTGCGAATGCGAAGGACAGGGGGCCCAACCTATTGCGAATGCGGGATGGGTAACGCAAATGCGTAGAGCATCAGCAACCCCAGCCCAATTCCTTCTTCGCGAACGCGGCTACCGTCCCGCGAACGCGAAGAAGGAAACTAGACAGTGAAAATTTTGATTTTTAGCATTAGGCTCCGAGGGGTCCACAACACACCCGAGACCCCGGGACCCGGTCCAAAGGCTCCAGCAAGTCCGTATTCATGATACGGACTCGCTCGAACTTCCAGAACGTGAATCAACAACGAAACTCAGAATTTTACCCCAAACCAAATTGAAACAACACTTTGAACTTAGAGTTCTAGAATTCATTTCAATGCGCCGAACCAGTCTATACTACTCGGAATGATTTCAAATTTTGCAGACAAGTCATAAATAACATAACGGAACTATTCCCGGTTCGAAATTTCATTCGGACCTCGATATCATAAAATCACGTTCCAAACCAAATTTCAAATTTAAGGAAATCCTTATTTCTATATCGGGCGCCGAAACGCTCCTGGGTTATCAAAAACCCATTCCGAACATACGCTCAAGTCTGAAATCATCATACAAAGCTACTGCAGTTGTCAGAACTCGATTTTGAGGTCATTTGCTCAATATGTTGACCGAAGTCAAACTTGGCCAAATAGGCCAACCTTAAGGAACCAAGTGTTCCTATATTGCTCAAAACACTTCCAAATCCTGAACCACCAGTCCCCGCAAGTCACAAATCACAAGAATCCCCTATGGGAAGACTTAGAGAGGGGAACGGGGTCCGATAACATAAAATGACCGGTCGGGTCATTACAGTCTCCCCCTCTTAAACAAACGTTCATCCTCGAATGGGACTAGACTCGTACCTGATGTGCTGAATAGCTGTGGATATCTGTTACGCATGTCCTCCTCGGACTCCCAAGTCGCCTCATCGACTGGTTGGCCCCTCCACTGGATCTTCACGGCAGAAACTCTCTTAGACCTCAACTAGCGGTCCTGCCTATCAATAATAGCAACTGGATCCTCCTCGAAGCCCAACTTCTCATCTAGCTGGATAGTGCTAAAATCAACCACGTGAGAGAAATTGGCATGATATTTCCGGAGCATGGATACATGGAAAGCCAGATGAACTCCGGATAACCTGGGAGGTAACGCTAGCTCATAAGCAACCTCTTCGACTCACTTCAATACCTCGAAAGGACCTATAAACCTTGGGCTCAGCTTTCCCTTCTTCCCGAATCTCATAATGCCCTTCACCGATGAAACATTCAGCAGAACCTTATCTCCCTCCATAAATGCTACATCACGCGCCCTCTGATCCGCGTAACTCTTGTGTCTGGACTGTGCTGTGTGGAGTCTCCCCTGAAACTACTTCACCTTCTCCAAAGCATCTCCTACCAGATCCGTTCCATATAGCTTAGCCTCGCCATGCTCAAACAACCCAATAGGAGAACGACACCGCCGGCCATACAAAGCCTCAAATGGAGCCATCTCGATGCTGGACTAATAACTATTATTGTATGCAAACTCCGCCAAAGGCAATAATTGGTCCGACTGACCCCCAAAATCAAGCACACATGCCCTGAGCATATCCTCTAATATCTAAACCGTACGCTCCAACTGGCCATCAGTCTGAGGGTGAAATGCTGAGCTGAGATCTATCGGAGTGCCCATATCACTGTGCAATGCTCTCTAGAAGTGCGAGGTGAACGGAGGACCTCGATATGATATAATGGACACTGGCACACTGTGCAACCGAACTATCTCCCGAATATAAATATGGGCCAGCCTCTCTGAAGTGTAAGTGGTATCCACAGGAATAAAGTGCGTCGATTTGGTCAATCTATCCACAATGACCCAAACCGCGTCAACCTTCCGCAAAGTCCGAGGCAACCCAACCACGAAGTCCATACTGATGCGCTCCCATTTCCACTCAGGAATGGGCATCTGCTAAAGTAGGCCTCCCGGCCTCTGATGCTCGTATTTAACCTGTTGGCAATTAAGGCACCTAGCCACATACTGCACAATGTCTTTCTTCATCCGCCTCCACCAGTAATGCTGCTTCAAATCACGATACATCTTCGTCGCACCTTGATGAACAGAATACGGAGAACTGTGCGCTTCCGCTAGAATCCTTTCCCTCAGGCCATCAACATCAGGAACACACAAACGGACCTGGAGTCTCAAAACGCCATCCTCGCCCAAAGTAACCTCCTTGGCCCTGCCCTGGACCACCGTCTCCCGAAGCTCTGCTAAGCATGAATCATCAAACTACTGTGCCTTAATCTCTCCCAATAACGAAGACTGAGCAACTACATGGGCTAGAACTCGATGAGGCTCCGAAAGGTCTAATCTCACAAGGCGATTAGCCAAGGGCTGAATGTCCAAGGCTAGAGGTCTCTCCTCAGCTGCGATGTAGGCCAAGCTACCCATATTCTCTGCCCTCCTGCTCAGAGCGTCTGCCACCACATTTGTCTTGCCCGGATGATAAAGAATAGTAATATCATAGTCCTTTAACAACTCAAGCCACCTGCACTGCCTCAAATTAAGATCCCTCTGCTTGAATAAGTGCTGCAAACTGCGATGGTCTGTATAAACCTCACAAGATACACCATACAAGTAGTGCCTCCAAATCTTCAGAGCATGAATAATCACCGCCAACTCCAGGTCGTGCACATGATAATTCTTCTCATGAACCTTCAGTTGATGCGAAGCATAAGCAATAACTCTCTCGTCATGCATCAACACACATCCCAACCCGACGCGTGAAGCGTCGCAATACATAGTATACATCCCAAAACCGGAAGGCAACGTCAGAACTGGTGCTGAGGTCAATGCTGACTTGAGCTTCTGAAAGCTCGCCTCACACTCGTCGGACCACCGAAACGGGGCACTCTTCTGAGTCAATCTGGTCAATGGAGCTGCAATAGAAGAGAATCCTTCAACGAATCAGCGATAATAGCCTGCTAGGCCCAAGAAACTCCTGATCTGTGTAGCTGAAGTAGGACGCGGCCAACTATGAACTGCCTCAATCTTCTGAGGATCAACCTTGATACCTTCTCCGAATACCACATGCCCCAAAAATGCCACGGAATCTAACCAGAACTCGCACTTGTAGAACTTAGCATATAACTTTTGTTCCCGCAAGGTATGGAGCACAACTCTCAAGTGCTGCTCATGCTCACCCAGGCTCCGCGAATAAATCAAGATTTCATCAATGAAGACGATGACGAAGGAATCTATATACGGCCTGAATACCTTATTCATCAAGTCCATAAATACTGCTAGGGTATTAGTCAAACCAAAAGACATCACTAGGAACTCATAATGGCCATATCTGATACGAAATGCAGTCTTCGGAACATCTGAAGCCCTAATTTTCAACTGATGATAACCCGATCTCAAATCAATCTTGGAAAACACACGAGCACCCTGCAATTGGTCAAATATATCATCGATGCGCGGCAGAGGATACTTATTCTCAATAGCAACCTTATTCAGCTGGTGGTAATCAATACACATCCGCATAGACCCATCCTTCTTATTCACAAACAGGACTAGAGCACCCCACGATGACACACTCGGCCTGATGAACCCCTTAGCCAACAAATCCTCAAGCTGCTCCTTCAACTCCTTCAGCTCCTTAGGAGCCATACGATAGGGGGGATGGAAATAGGCTGAGTATCTGGAGCCAAATCAATACAGAAGTTAATATCTCGATCTGGAGGCATGCCTGGAACATTCGAAGGAAACACATCCAGAAACTATCGAACAACAAGTACTGAATCAATGGTAGAAGACTCGGCGGTGGTGTCCCTCACATAAGAAAGGTAAGCCAAACAACCTTTCTCGACCATATGCCGAGCCTTTAGGAAGGAAATAACCCGGCTGGAGGCACTAGCTGAAGAACCCTTCCATTCTAGTCTAGGCGACTCAGGCATGGCTAAAGTGACTGTATTGGCATGGCAATCTAACACAGCATGATAAGGAGATAGCCAATCCATGCCTAGAATAACCTAAAAATAAATCATATCCAGCAATAAAAGATCTGCTCTGGTATCGAAATCGCAGAAAGTTACCACACAAGACCGGTAGACTCAGTCTACCACCACAGAATCACCCACAAGAGTCGACACATATATAGGGGAACACAAGGACTCACGAGGGATATCCAGGAAATGAGCAAATAGTATGGAAACATATGAATACGTGGATCCTGGATCAAATAGTACCGAAGCCTCCCTACCACATACTGAGATAATACTTGTGATTACGGCGTCTGAGGCCACTGCATCTGATCTGGACGAAATAGCATAAAATCTGGATGAGGCTCCTGAAGACTGAACTCCCCCAGAGTGAACAGGAACTAACTGACCTCCTCCTGACTGGCCTCCCCCTCTAGGACGACCCCTGCCGACCTGTCCTCCACCTCTAGGCGGTCGGACTGCTGGTGCTGAACTCCTAGGCGGATAACTCTGCTGCACTTCCTTGCCCCGATACTTGGGACAAAACCTCCACGTATGACCCGGCTCCCCACACTCGAAATAACCTCCTGGTTCTACAGCCTGTTGCCCGAAAAAAGAACCCTGAATAGCGGAAGGGCGGTGTGAACCCTCTGGTAAGGCACTGAAATAAGATCTAGAGGATCTCTGATGAATGTAATAACTGCTGGGTGCACCCTGGGTGGCTGGGGGATGATAGGAACGCTCTGGCATAGCGCCGAACTGAGGCCTCGCTGAAATACCCCTGGGAGGTAGTTGAGGTGTTGAATATGAGGGCCTACTGAACTGGCCACCTCCGAACTGACCTCTACCCCTAGCTGGAGCACCCCTGAAGTCACCTGTGAACCTAGCTCTCTTGTCCTGCTGACCTGGATGACCCTCCTCCCTGCTCCTCATACGGTAACCCTCAATCCGTCGGGCTATCTCGACTACAAGCTGGTATGGGGTACCCATCTCTACCTCTCTGTCCATAGAGGCTCTAATACCTGGATGCAAGCTTGCCAGAAACCGCCGCACCCTCTCGGCATCAGTAGGCAATATCATAAGGGCATGGCGAGACAACTCGGAGAATCTAGCCTCGTAATCAGTCACATTTCTTTAAAATAAGCCTAAGAAGAATAACATGATGCAAAACATAATTTCATAGTACATATGGCGTTACAATAAATCATATGAAGCATTACAAGGAAAACATATCAGGCATTACAAGAAAAGGCATATAAGGCATTACGAGAAAAGCATACAAGGCATGATGTGGGCCTAACTACCCGGACATAACAATAATAGCCGCTACGTACGGACTCTCGTCACTTGGCGCGTACGTAGCCCCCAAACAATTTACACATAGCATATACATCACCTATGGGGACAATTCCCTCTTACAAGGTTAGAAAGGAGACTCACCTCGTGTCGAATCTACCCCTCGGACCACAATTGCGCCCGAAACTCCGAACTCTATACCCGAGGACTCACAACTAGTCAAAAGGTGTGAAATTAGATCAATGCATGCACAATGTGAGAAATTGTCTTAGCTATTCAATAAAGTCGCCATTCTAGAAGAATTTCCGAATACCAACTCCGGTCCCGCATGCTCAGATTCCGAGAATTCTCAAAGGGATCACTCACCCATAACCTAAGGATCATTAATGTGTGATTTCTACTTAAATTCATGGCCTAAAGCGGATAATCACAAATCCTCAAGAACCCTAAAATTACTACCTAATTCTATGATTTTTGGATGATTTAATAGTGAATTTAACTAGGAATTAATGTTAAAGCTAGAAGATTATGGGGTTTTACTTACCTCTTACAATGGGTGGTCGTGGGAGGTGCTGCCCAAACTTGAATGCTCTCTAATGGAAGTTGATGGTGAGAAAAATGAAGAAAAAACCATAATTTGGACATTTAAAAGGGGCTGGCAACAGTGATTTCCGCACCTGCGACCTTGGACCCTAGCATCGCACCTGCGGAAAAAGAGTCTGCACCAGCGGTCCCGCTCCTACGAAATTTGTTCCGCACCAGCGGACTTTGGGCAAGGGGGCTGAGGATCGCACCTGCGGAGGGATTTCCGCAGTAGCCCTGCGACTGGGAAACCGCACCTGCGGTCATACCAGCAACAGCTGCACCATCAGTTGTTTTAGCTGGTTTTTGGCCTCGTGTTGTGTCCGGGAGGCACCTAGGCCCACCCGAGCCCCCGTCCAAATATACCAACAAGTCTGTATTCATGACATGGACTCGCTCGAACTTCTGGAACATGGAAAACAACAACGAAACTCATGCGCCGAACCGGCCTAAACTACTCGAAATGACTTCAAATTTTGCACACAAGTCATAAATGACACGACGGAACTATTCCTGGTCTCGGAATTCCATTCAGACCTCGGGAACATAAAATCACATTCCAAACCAAATTTCAAATTCTATGAGATTTCTCAAAACTTCATTAACTCCAATTTTCCACATTTGATCCGAAACCAATCAAATCAAGTCCGTTTCTTACCAAATTTCACAGATAACTTAAATAACACATATTGAACCTATTCCGAGCACCAGAAATCATAATACCGGCCCGACAGCACAGGTTTCACATCAAGGTTCATTTTCATAAGCCTTTAATATTTTTATAAAACAATTTTCTTTGAAAATTCATTTCTCGGACTTGAGTCCTCGGAATTCGATTGCGGGCACACGCCCAAGTCCTATATTTTCCTACGGACCTTCCGGGACCGTCGAATCACTGATCCGGGTCCGTTTACCAAAATTGTTGACCAAAGTCAACTTTATTCAATTAATTATCATAAATTAAACTCTTAATCAAGTTTTCACATAAAGACTTTCCGGCTACGCGCCCGGGCTACGCACACACATCGAGGTGAGATTAATGTAGGCTTTCGGGGCCTCGGAACACAGTCTAAATCAGATGCAGATAAGATGACCCCTTTTGGGGTCATCACAGAGGAAATTGGTAGAGATTAATGGTATACAAGTGAGTTAAGGTTAGGAAACGTTAGCTATGATTCTCCTCTTCAAAACCCACTAAAAATCGCCAAAACCCGAGCTCTAAATCGTTTTTGGAGGTATGAATTTCAAACCCTCGAATTTTTGTATAAACAGTCTAGGGATTCCGCACCTACGGTGCCGCACCTGCGGAAAATCCATCACGGGTGCGAAAAGTCACTTAACAGGGTTGGGGCCGCACCTGCGGTCATTTGGCTGCATCTGTGATCCCGCACATGCGGAACCCAGACCGCACCTGCGACCACTGGAAGCCCCGACCCAAAATCCACATCTGCGAGCCAAACTCCGCACCTGCGTGTCCGCACCTGCGGTTCCCCCGTCCGCAGGTGGGGAACACCAGAACCAGCAATGGTTCAGTTGTTCTCTAAGTTCCAAAATCACCCGTTGAGCATCCGAAACATCCCCGAGACCCCCAGGACCTCAACCAAACTTACCAACCAGTCCTAATACTTCATTCAAACTTAGTCTAGCCTTCAAAACACATCTCATAACATCAAAATCATCAATTATGCATGGATTCAAGCCTAAGAACTTATGAAATTTCCAAAATTCACATCCGATGCCGAAACACGTCAAAATTCATCCGAATGACCTCAAATTTTACACACAGGTCATAAATAACACTACAGACCTGTTGTCACTTCCGGAATTTCATTCTTAGCGCGCGATCAAAATTTCACCTATCAGCCGAAATCGCCGAAATTCTAACTTTCGCCAATTCAAGCCTAAATCTACCACAGGCCTCAAAATCACATTTCGAACACGCACCTAACCCCAAAATCACCTAAAGGAGTTAACGGAGTCGATGGAATTCCATTCAGGATCCGTCTTCATACAGTTCTAACTACGACTCAATTCCTAAAGCTAAACTTCACATTTATGGACTATGTGTCAAACAATCCCTCCGAATATCACCACTCAACGTTCTGACAAGTCCCAAAAGAAGAAATAGATATGGAAGAAAAAATTATTAAGGGTTCGGGGCGCTAACTCTCAAAACGCCTGACCGGGTCTTTACATAAGACAATTTAAATTTGTGTGAATTAACACGTACATTACTAATATATATTTCATATACTAAGATATATTATTATTTTGTAGGTTACTACTGGACCGACGACCCCTTCTACCGAGCCTTCCAACCTTACAGACGATTATGTTGCACTGCATCCTGCGATAAAGAGGCAACGTGATGAGTATGATCCTGATAGTGTAGTCGGGCGGGATATGATGCGCCTCAGGCCAACGACTTCTTTAAAGCATATAGGTTGTGGGACACATTGATTTTTTTTAATTTTATGTACATATGACATTCAGTAAATAATAGCAACATTATTTATGGTTTACATTATATGCGGATTATGTTTTTATTTCTCGGGTGCTTTGTTATCTTACTACAACACAAACACAAACATAGCAACTTTACATAATTTGGTTCGGTATAACTAATGAAAATACATGACACAGAAAACATAAAGATAAAGCACTACACTCAATACATACATGTTTTTGTTTAGTCACTATCGCTCATTATTCTCTGCTTCAACCACTTAAATTTCTCTTCCAACCTATTTTTTCTTCTTCCACCTCTTTTAGTTTCTCCTGCACTTTCGCAAGTTGTCGTTGTAGTTTAAAGATCTGGAGTTCGTATTCACCGTTCATATTATAAACATATTGCAAACATGATTTGTTGTATTCCTGGTTAATGGGTTCATCATACCATTCTTCAAATCTACATTGATTTCGTCTTACCATTGGGGATTCAAACACAACACTATTAATTAACATTTTATATAAAAAATATTAACAAATAATTTTTCCAAAACAATACTTCTGCGCCCAACATTACTATTTGACCAACATGGGTTCAAAATCGCAGGTTTGCCTCAACTACACCTTTGTACGTCATTGCGTCTAGACATTTCTTAATGTAGAAAAGGAAAAATTTATGGAAAGTTTTCTTCTATTTGTTTTGGTTAAGCTAAAATAGTAACTAAAATGCGCTAGGTATTTATAGGCAAGATAAAACACATAACGTGGTATTTCACCGCGCTATGTTTCACGTCATAATGATTCTTTAGGGTACAATATAGTATTTCCAGAAGATAGCTTTTGCAGAACAACAACTTTTTCAGGCCGAGAAGACAATACACATAATGTGGTATTTCATTATGCTATGTTTCGCGTGATAATGATTCTTTAAGGTAAAATACAATTTTTCCAGAAGATAACTTTTGCTTAATAACAACTTTTTAGGTCGACAAGACAATACACATAACGTAGTATTTCACCGCGCTATGCTTTGCATGATAATAATTCTTTCGAGTATAAGACAATTGCTTAATTTGAACCAAGTCATCTGTATTACAAAGACCTTTTGAATAAATATTACAACATCCATTTAAAAAATGCCACTAACATTTAACAAGTGGTTAAAAAATAGGCAAAAAGGTGTGGTAGTTCAACAGATCCCCATGGAACACATCTTAACACTATTGATCCCTAACTTGAAATAAAATACGCTAGGTTGCTACACTGGCTTGGTTGTGACAAGTGGTATGGTGTTCTGCGTACCTTGAAAAATAAGCATATCAATATACACACTGATCTTAAAGTTGCAGGGCACATTATTGAGGGCGAAGCGCATTCTACAAAGCCTGAAGGTATGCACATTTGGGGAAAAAAAACTACAATGGGTTCTCCTTTACTCAAAACGGTGTGATTACAAAGTACTATGTCGCTGGCATGGGCTTGTTGTGCGACAAGCACTATCTGCAACCCTCCAAACAAACACACATAAAGATGAACCAGAAGTGATTCGACATTTGATGAAGGAGATTCTAGAGATGAAAAAGGCACTAGTTGTTCATCATGCATTGGATGATCTTAAGTTCCTAGGAGGAACAGAGGATCAGTACTGAGATTTATTAGAAAATGATAAATTGCACAAAGACGATAAGTATCCTATTTTCCCAACAGTTGTCGAGTGGGATGGACTACATTATTTTCTACCATAGACGTTGGATGTTGGAGTCCCATATTGTTGTAGAAATCAATTAATGGTCTTATTGATGATAGCGATGAAATACAAGAAATGTGTGTCAATTGAGGCCTAGATTACGATGATCTCGGTCCCGATGGGTGCGTACACGATGTTGACAAAGAATATGAAGACAATGACAATGAAATAGTGCCAGACAGCGATGATAATAGTGAATGAAAATTGTTTTTTTCTTGGGGAGTATGTTAAATTGTTGTACTTAAGTATTAATACTAAATATCAATAAGACTTAACACCAATGAAAACGTAATTTTATTTAATACATTATGCAAGATGAACAAGTACATACACTTATTACAACAAATTATATAAACGAAACACTGTGTGTATCCTTGATAATTGTGCACATTGGATGAACTTCCACCATGAGCTGAATCTGATATAATATTGTGCTCAAAGGATAACTGTACTGAATCTGTGCACAAGTGATGCAACTGGCGCACCTAGGTAATATACTAGGGAAGGTCTGTTAGCTTCTTGCAAAGCTACTAACATATGCATGTGTGGTCTTTTGTTTGATGATAACTGGAAGTACAGTTCCACCCTCATAGTACAACAACAATAATGTATTGAGATTGAGATTGCTAGTAAGATTTGAACTGGCCCATACAAGGATCATATCTGACGATGAACATCTAGGACATTGGCTGAACGAAATCCACGATGAACAATGTGGATGCTAGCCTAGTGAATACCGAATAACCCACATCTGCACATGTCTGGGTTGAGGCCAAAAACAATGGTGGAGCAGATGTTACTCTGTGTCCGTCAGTACGCCTCCCGCGATGCAAGGTGAACACTTCTAGTGTTGTTTGTGTGATATTGACATGCTCCAAAACTAGGGTGGGTAATAAGTTGGTAGTTTACCAACTTATCTCCTCTTGATACTTGGGATTTTGTATGATTTTGTTGAGAAAATAAGGCATTTTTTGAGTTTATTGGCATATTTCAGGTATCAAGTGATTTAGAGAAGATACGAAAAAAACAAGTCAAAATGTTCAAAATTGAGGAAAAATGACTACTGTAAGATAATGCTCTTCGTGATCGCAAACAGTGATGCGCGATCGCGGAAGGCCAGGAAACAATGTATCGCGAACGTAGGGTGAGTTTTGCGAACGCGATGAAGAAGCTGGTCAACTGCTCTGAAATGCTCTACGTGAACGCGTGATATTGTCTGCGATTGCAATGCTTTATAGAGTTACTCTTCGCGATGGCAAGCCTCTTTTTGCGATTCACAAATCTGGGCAGATATCTGGGTAGTTCTGTAATTTCACGATTTTGACCCCAAAACAATTTAATACACGACCTAGCACATTTGTAAAATATCTTTGGTAGATCTTTGGCTTATTTTCAGTCCTTAGACTAGAGAGAACATGTTTTAGAAGCTAGGGTTCTTGCACGTACACTGGTCTTGAAGATTTGAAGCTTTTGGTTGAGAATTTCTTACCCACTTATGCTCATTTCTTCATTTCTTTGCTTTGTATTGTATATCTAAGTGTGTAGTATTTTTTTTCAATACTTGAATCTTGTTTATGAGAATATCCATGTTTAAAGTGTGGAAATATATTGTTGTGCTTATGTATTGAACGATTTTTATTTATTATGAAGTGAGTTATTGTTTCTTTAATTAGTCTTGTTATTTAATGTTTCCAAAGTGATTACTAACGCTAGGAATCGCCTATTAACTTCAAATTTAATTTTGGGAAAGATTATTTGGGATTGGGAGAGATTAATTAAAAAGAACTTGAGGCTTTAACCCTCATTTTATAGATTCTACCTAGGGATAGGATTGAACTATTTGTAGCCATATCCGGGTGTGCTTAATCTCTTAATTATTTTAGGGATAATTCAATTAGGAAGTCTTGTTAGTCTTCGAAAGAAGCTAATTTAGAATTATTACCAGTGGCTAATTAACATAAACTCGCTCATATTTGTAAAATCGTGAAATACATTGGATCGTTACTTGAGTGTAATTCCCGATGCATCCATACTTATAGCCATTGATCTTTTTACTTTCTTTTTAGGTTATTTTATATTTTTGCATTTAGCTATAAACATTTTCACAATCAAATTCTAAGTGTTTGGCATTGTATAACAAGTGATAATTCTCTTAAGTTCCTAATCACCTACGTATTTTTCTCTGTGGGATTCGACCCCAACTCATAGTTGGGTAAATTATATTGCATGCGACCGTATCCATTTACTTTTTGGTAGTGGATTTGGACGTCATCAAAATTGACGCCGTTGCCGGGGAACAATTTGGCGTAATTTAGGTTGTTTCGAAAGTAAGTGTAAGTACTTTGGTCTAAACTTGTGAATATTTGTGTAATTATTTCCTTATCTTGTTTATCTTCCTGTTTGTTTTCTTAGTTTTTGAAGAAAAAAAAAACAAAAGTTGGCATCACATGATGAGAATTGTTCGGATGTTAGTTGTGCATACTTGATGACCCTTGTCCTTATTGTGGAGGACCACACTCGTGGAAACTTTGTTTGAATTCTCCTAGGGGTCGATTGTGCGCACAATCTCAAACCCATGAGTAGAGTATTTGTGTTAAGTGTGGTCGTCAAAATGGTCATTGGGGTGATTGTGCTTATTTGTCCTTCCCTTCCCCAAGCCCCCGCAATGATGATTCTACTTTTTGTGATGAAAATTATAGGTATGAGGAAGTGGAAGAAATTGAGCATGGTCGAAATGGAGAGTTCAAGCTCATGATGGAATGCTTACTTGAAGGAGGAAACAAACAACAAAATGCCTTGGAAGAGCTTTTGGAGAATAGTCTCCAAAATGATTTGGCGCTTGAAAGGTTGAACTCATAAATGGAAGGAATGCTTGAAGCTTTAGAGGTCCAAAAAACCTTATAAGTGAATGATAGCCAAGAACCTTCCTAAGAGGTTGAAGACGAAAATCCTTCCTTGGCACTTGATAAAAACCAAGAAGAACTCTCAAATGCTCAAAATGAGCAAATGATGTTCATGTTGGAGGCTATTCTTGAAAATGAGGAGAAGCAAAGCTTGACACTCGAGGACTTGAAATAGGGTTTGACTCACAATGATGATGATATACGCACCTTGGAAAATCAAATGGAATCATTGATTAAGGCTCATTATGCCTATCAATTTGAAAGTGTGGAAGAAGGTCAAGAAGAGTCCAACTACGGGGAAGAAAGTGAGATTTATTTTGAGAATCAAGAATTGAACATCTGCCAACCGACTCCGTGAGTGTTAATGATGCCAAGAAAAATATGGAACTAGAGTCAACAGGTGTAATTGAAAATATGGTTGAGATTGACTCTAGTCCGGGGGAAAAAGAGGATGTCAATATGCGGGAAGAATTGCAATTTGGAGGTTTGATGTCACATTCCAAGAATTTTTCAATATTGAATTGTGGGGTGATATGGGAATTGAACTACACAAGTCAATGTGGGAGTGCGAGGAGGAAAGACAAAGGCCATACATTTTACAATTTGAGGGAACAAGAAGGAAAAATGACATTACTCGCATGAAAGCCAAGAAACGCAAAATAAAGAAATTAATGTTTGGCTTGGTCATCTACTTACAACCCCACCGCTCGTGGTCACAAGCTTGATTCTAAGTTAGGTGCCCAGTTCATATCATCCAAGTGGTGAGAAAAGTGGTAAAGTTGATCCGCGTCGTGCCACCACCTTAAATGCAGCGCTTGATGGGAGGAAACCAATTCTTTTCAAAAACTTTAGTCGTTTTTGAAATTATCGTTTTTTAGAATAGCTTAGTATATTATTTTTAACTAATTTTCCAAGTTTTACATTTTTTGGAGTTGTTTTGAGTAGGTTACATGGTCCGGGCAGTATAAATCAGTAGCTGCAGAAACAATTGCAGAAAAAGACAAATAATCGCGATCACATGAAAAGCCACGCGTTCATAGAGAACGGAAATTTTCTATTCCTACGCGATCGCTGACACAAGGACGCGATCACATCCGTTTGGTAACTTTGTTTTATGCGAACGCAGGAATTTTCATGCGATCGCGGTTAACAGGTAAGTTATAAATTTTAAAACGCTAGAAATAACTATGGACGCCCACTTTCACCCAAACAAAGATACATCACCCTCGTGCTCCCCTAACCCATGAATTCATCTCCAATCTTCCTCTTGCTTCGATTCCATTGCCTCACTCATTTATCATCCTCAAGGTAAGTGGATTTCTCCCTTAACTCTCACTTTTTTTCCAATTCTTACCATGAATTAGTAGAAGGGCATCCCTATTTTCAAGATTTTAGGGCTTGAATTTTATTTTCATTGTCAAATGAAAATGTTGTGTGATTTGTGTTCTTGCTTGCTGTGAGTGATTGGTTGAGAGTTTGAGTGATGTTCTGTGAAATTTCGGGGTAAATATCCATGGGTTGATGGTGTGAACTTGCTGAGGAAATTGGGGCACACAACCTGTTTGATGGAATGCCCGAATGAACTGTCATTGGGCGAGGAAGAAGACCCTCGCGATCACGATGCTTCGTTCCGCGATCGCGTAGGTCTAATTCTGATGAGAACAATAATTTCACATTGCGATCCCGTATTTCATTCTGCGATCGCGTCTATTAATTGCCTCTGGAAACCAAATTCTTCTTCGCAATCGCGTGACTTGTTCTTGGATCGGGATTCACTGATGCCCAGGTAGCAAAACAGTATCTTTACCATTTCTCATCCTAAGTCCTTTTAATCTCTTCCTTTGGCCTAAATACCTCTTAATGTAGTGTATTAAGTGTCCATACAAGTATGTAACATATTTACTCCTTTTGTAGGTACTTTGATCTATAAAATGGATTCAACACCAAATGAAAATGTTCAAGAGTACATCGAACAAGTTGCCGAAGAGGGGTATTTTGATTGGGACATATTAAGATATTCCCACCGCTACGACAAATAGTTGTGTAGAAGTATGATTAAGGAAAGAGGCATTCTCTTGACCGACCTTGAAGGTCGATGTCCTGAGTTCTATGGAAGATTAGTATCAAGTGGATGGATTTGATTTGTAGAAGAGCCAAAACCAGCCAATCATGAATGGATCCGAGAATTTTATGCAAATGTTGTGGAAACAGACTTCAAGAATGATTTTGTTGTTACTGTTAGAGGCAAACAAGCCCGCTTTGGTCAGAATTGATCAATGCATATTACAATCTTCCTAATGCTGACAATCAGGTGTACAGGGATCGAGCTCACGACTTGGGCACACAGTGGTTTGTAGACCATTTGCATGGTGGAAAGATGTCAAAATGGATAAGGAATCACTCTAGGATAGAGTCTTCTGATTTCACTATCGAAGCCAAGACTTGGTTCTCCATTATATGCACTCAAGTGATGCCTTCACGTAATAAGACAGCGGTTACACTTGAGAAGGCAAAAGTGATTTGCGCTATCATGGAGGGCATACTAGTGAATGTGGGAAAACTTATTGTTGATGAGATAGAAGAAGTTGATGCAAATAGGACTAAGAGCTTGTTCTTCCCATCCTTGATAACCCATTTATTCTATGAAGAAGGGGTGGAGAAGAGGCCTACATAGAAGGAAAAGAACCCATAGAAGCTCATTCATCCATTGCTGAGAAAGGGTAGGGAATGCACAGAAGAAAAGAAAGATTGATGTAGCATCTCCCTCATTTGGCCAGTTCTCTGACACCATCACTGAGATACTTGATTCTCGCGCATATGCCATTGGGACTTGTACTGCTATTACATCACTTGAGCAGGGACCTCTCACACTCAGGTATATCTCTCGTCAGGTCTACGTCACGGAGATGCAGGTTCGCCAGCTTGTAACTAGTCTCCCTTCTGGACCGTTCGGAGAGCGCACATCTGCAGGTCCAGCTGGACAAGGAAAGGCTCTGACTTTGTAACATCTTGCTAAGGAGCAACATTCCATTAAAGCCAAGTTGGGTAAGATTGAGAAGAGGCAGATGAAGCAAATAGAACATGAAAAGAAGAAAAGCAAGTTCCTGACAAAGATGATGAGCACCTTGAGGAAGTTTTGTTGATCTAACGATGGTGACGAGGATTACTTGGAGCTCTCAAATCCCAGTACCTCCAACTCAGAGTAATGCCATTCAGGGATCACCTCTTTCATTTTAGCTTGTTTTGTTTAGTTGCATTGGGGACAATGCAACACTTTAGGTTGGGGGTGGCTCATATATGATGGATGTATATGGATCATGATAATGTTTTGTGAACTTTTGTAGATTGGTTGACATCTACATTTTATTAGTAATATTTTGTAGTTTAATTCTAGCATGTTAGCATTAGCATTTTTGTGATGACCCAAAAAATCATATTTTGTAAATTAAATTATGACTGTGTTCCGAGGCCCTGAAAGCCTCCGTCAATCTCACCTCGACTTGCGTGCGTAGCCCGGGCGCGTATCCGGGAAGCCTTTATGTGGAAACTTGATAAAGAGTTGAATTTATGATAATTAATTTAATAAAGTTGACTTTGGTCAACGTTTTTGGTAAACGGATCCGTATTCATGATCTGACGGTCCCGGAGGGTCCGTAGAAATATATGGGACTTGGACGTATGCCCGGAATCGAATTCCGAGGACCCAAACCCGAGAAATGAATTTTTTAAAGAAAATTGTTTTCTGAAAATAATAAAGGCTTATGAAAATGAACCTTGATGTGAAACCTGTGCTGTCGGGCCCGTATTAAGGGTCCGGAGCTCGGAACAGGTTCAATATGTGTTATATAACTTATCTGTGAAATTTGGTAAGAAACAGACTTGATTTGACAGGTTTCGGATCAAAATGGGAAATTTAGAGTTAGCGAAGTTTTGAGGATTTTCATAGAACTTCAAATTTGGTTTGGAATGTGATTTTATGCTACTGAGGTCCGACTGCAATTCCGAGACCGAGAATAGTTCTGTTATATCATTTATGAATTGTCTGCAAAATTTGAAGTCATTCCGACTAGTATAGACCCGTTCGGCGCATTGAAGTAAATTCTAGAATTTCTTAAGTTCTTAAGTTGATTCAATTTGGTTTTGGGGTTGAATTTTGAGTTTCGATCGGCGCATTGAAGTATCATGAATACAGACTTGTTGGTGTCTTTGAACGGGGTCCTGAGGGGCTCGGGTGAGTTTCGGACCCCTCGGAGTTAATTCCAAAATACCAGAATTTTCTGTCTGGTTTTCTTCAGTGCGTTTGCAGGCAATCAGTTGCGATAGCACAAGAGGTTTGACCCTAGGGGGGGGGGGGAGAATGACCTGTGCGATCGCACTTTGCGGAAGGTTGACGTGGTTTCAAATCGGCGCATTTCATTCCTGTGGCTACTACTTATACGACAAAGAGGCTGGCTTAGATTTACATTTGAGAGATTGTACGATTGTATGGTGTGTCAGCGTCTATTATATCGGATTGAGGTCCTCAGTTCACTTCGCACTTCTGGAGAGCTTTGCACAGCAATATGGGTACTCAGATAGACCTCAGTTCAGCATTTCACCCTCAGACTGATGGCCAGTCAGAGCGTACAGTTCAGATTTTGGAGGATATGCTCAGGGCTTGTGTGATTGACTTTGGAGGTTAGTGGGACCAGTTCCTACCGTTGGCATAGGGCTTGTGTGATTGACTTTGTTAATTCCAAAACACTAGAATTTTCTGTCTGGTTTTCTTCAGTGCGTTTGCAGACAATCAGCTGCGATCGCACAAGAGGTTGGACCTGGGGGGGGGGGGGGGGGGGGGGGGGGGGGGGGGGGGGGGGAGAATGACTTGTGCGATCGCACAGGTCTATCTGCGATCGCACAGGGTATGCCTTGAATGGGCCCTTTTTGTTCTCCGTGATCGCATCCCTCTCCCCCGCGATCGCACAAAGCTGCCTACCCCTCCCCCCTACCTGCTACTCTCTGCGATCACCAGCCTTCACCAGCGATCGCACTGTGCTTCTTGAGGGTCCTGGGCAATTGCCCTGTGCGAACGCACTGGCCCAGCTGCGATCGCATAGTACAAGCAGCTGGGCAGTGTATTTTAATACGGGACCCAGCCCATTTTTCCTCCATTGTCATCTTCCTCCTCAAGGTTTTGAAAGCATTTCAAGAGGGTGTTCCATCATTGTCATCAAGGTAAGTTAATTCCTTAGTTTTCATGATTTAAACATCAATTCCTAATGAAATTCCCTTCTAATTATCCTAAAAATTCATAGAAATTGATAGAAATTTAGGGATTTTGGGAAATTATGAATTACTCATTTTTGCCATGAATTCTAGCAAGGACTTGCATAATTATGATCCTTAGACTCCGGGTAATTGATTCCTTCAAGAACTTTTGAAATCCGAAAGTTTGGGCCCGGGGTCAAAATTCCAAAAACCTTCAAGAATGCTTAATTTTTGTATTTCTTATTAATTCTCCTTCTTTGATCTTAGAATTTATTCAATTATACTATATTTGGCTAGTTGCGAGCCGTCGAGTGTAGATTTCGGAGATTCGGGCGCATCCTTGAGCCGAGGGGTGATTGCGTCACGAGGTGAGTCTCCTTTCTAACCTTGTAAGAGGGAATTGTCCCCCTAGGTAACTCTAAATGCTATGTGTACTTGTTTGGGGGCTACGTACGCACCAAGTGACGAGAGTCCGTATGTAGTGGCTATTATTGCTTTGTCCGGGTAGTTAGGCCACAACATGTTCATTGTTTCCCCCGGTCATAATGCAATTATGCTTTGTGCTTCTGTTGTGATTGGTAATGTTTCATCTGAAGGATAGTGATACTTGACTCGTTTCCATTGTTCTTGTTTTACACTATGGGATCGGGACGTACGCCACAACGAAGTGATGAGAGTGATTACACTATGGGATCGGGTCGTACGCCATGGCGGAGTGGTGAGAGTGATTACACTATGGGATAGGGTCGTACGCCACGGCGGAGTGATGAGAGTGATTACACTATGGGATCGGGCCGTACGCCACGGTGGAGTGATGAGAGTGATTACACTATGGGATCGGGTCGTACGCCACGGCGGAGTGATGATAGTGATTACACTATGGGATCGGGCCGTACGTCCGACGGATACAGAACTTGCTGGATTTCAACCGTATTTGGATACCTCATATTGATGCATTCGATGTTTATTTGTCTTACATGCCTACTGCTTTCCTTAGATCCTGTTTATTATTATCACTGTCAGACCTTAATGAGTATCGAGTCGACCCCTCATCACTACTTCTTCAAGATTAGACGGGATACTCACTGGGTACATATTTATTTATGTACTCATGCTGCACTTTCTTTTCTTTTATGTACTTGACTGTACATGTCCGGAGGCTGGTACGTCTGATTATCAGGCCAGTGCTAGATATTGATAGTGTGGTCATACTTCACGGTGAGCTGCTTTCCCGATGACTTCCTAGCAGCACCCTGGAGTTCTTTTGTTATATTCTCTGTCTATTTCATTCAGACTGAGACTCTGTATACATTGTAGTTATTGTATATTCAGTAGTTGCCCGTGACACTCGTGACACTAGTTCCTGGCACACACGCAGTTTGTATTTTGGGTTTTGGGTTGTGTATCTGTATATGTGCTTCGGTTTGGCCCTGTGCCTTCATATTTTTATGATTTTAAGGTCGTATTATGCTAGCATTATGTTAATTGTTTAAAATTGATAATTTCCGACATGTTTAGTTCAGGCGGGCAAGGGCATATCATCTAGTGTTTCTATATTGGGTTGCCTAACCCCGTAGTTGGGCGCCATCGCGACCTGAATTAGGATTTGGGTCGTGACAATTTTCTTGTTAGTTTTTATTTTTCATAGTAGTATTAATGAAAGTCCTTGGTTTTTCTTAATATCGCGGTTCTTTTCAAAATAATTTATTTGTGTTGAACCGGTTGACCTTTCCTACGATGGATGGCATGACAACTTTCTTATGGGATTAGTCTTGTTTAGTTATTTTCTTTTTTAAGGTAAATGTTTTTTTGTTAGTTAGTTTAGTAGGTAGTAGTGAATAAATTGGTTTTTGGGTGCGATCTTGTGTCCATAAACCAATGAGTGGTTTGCTTGGTACCAACATGATTTAAACCTCGGTATATGAATCTTGATCTTTGAAAAAGAAAAATGATTTAAGTAAAGATCATTGTCATGACTTTTAGACTAAATCTTTTTGCTCTTTGATTCACTAAATAGCTTCTTAGGCTATATGTGACTTCCTTGAGATTCATTGGTTTCAATTGGATTTTTGATTTGTATTCCACTTGAGTTTTCATTTTCCATGTGTGGTGAGGCTTATTGTGAAGTTCTTTTGCATCATTTGTAGTCCAGAACTTTCCCGGAATGTGCTTCAAGGCGAAATCCTAGTGTAACACGAGTTAAAAAAAGATGTTAGGCCTTCCTTGGACCGCTATTATACCCTAAATTTCATATCCTTGCATATTTTCCCTAGTCAACCCTTTTTGAGCATTTAAAATTTTTCTTTGGAAATCATGTTACAAGCTATCGTTCTTTATTGATTCTCTTTTGGCACGCTACCCCCTAAGTACTTTGAAGTATGAACATAGGCTAAAAGCCTAAGTTTGAGGATGAAGGTTGGAAAAGTTGTGATGTGGAAGTTGCTTAAAAGGTAAAAGGTGAAAAACAAAGAGAAAAAGAGTAATATTTGAAAAAAAATAAAAGGTGGAAAAATAAGGAATTGTGAATAAATGGAAGACTAGGTGATAAAAAAACGAACAAATGTTGGAATAGTTTTTCAAGGAAATATAATTTGATTGTTGAAAAATAATTGTAGTGCTTGGGGAGGTTTTGAGTCACTCTTATCCAAATTGTGCTCTACCTTAACCAAAAGCCTAAGCTACAACACTTTAAGTCCTAATTGATTTTGAACCAAATGTGACTACATTAGTGCAGAAATACATGAATGGCAAGCCTATGGCACTACTTTTATGCATTTGAATATCTTTGTGTGAAAGAGATTTAATTCTTTCCATTTTATATCCCATGTATGTGTTGAATTTCAATTTAAGAGTGTGGGATTCTCTCTTAAATGTGAGGGCACATGAGATTTGAGTTGTGAATTTAATCCCATTTTTGATTGGGAAGAATGAACGAGGGATGATACTTGTGATACAGGGGCAAATTTTGAAGCTTTAGTGTCATGACTTGGTTGCTACTTTGACTAATGTAGTGTTTGAGCACTTGAATTGAAATAAAATTTGTGAGAAGTTGGTGACTCATATGCTTTGGATTAATTGTTGGTACCAACCGAAGTCATTAGATTGTGCTTAGGTTGACCCTTTTTGACTTGAAATGAAGTTTGGTATGCAGTTGAACTTGATTGATGATTTCATTGCAGGATGTTCTTAGTTGTTGAATGGCTTGAGGACAAGCAATAGTGTAAGTTTGGGGGTTTCGCAAGTTGGTATTTTACCAACTTATCTCCTCTTGATACTTAGGCTTTTGTATGATTTTGTTTAGAAACTAATGTATTTTCTGAGGTTTATTGGCATATTTCGGGTATCAAGAGATTTAGAGAAGATACGAAAGAAACAAAGTCAAAATGTGCAAAATTGAGGAAAAATGACTGCTGTCAGATAATGCTCTTCGCTATCGCAAACAGTGACACACGATCACAGAAGGCTAGGAAATAATGTATCGCGAATGGTGAGTTCTGTGAACGCGGTGAGAAGCTGGTCAACTGCTCTAAAATGCTCTACGAGAACGAGTGATGTTTTCTGCGATCTCAATGCTTTACAGAGTTACTCTTCACGATCGCAAGCCTCTTTTCGCGATCGCGATTAAAAAATCTAGGCAAATATCTTTGCAGTTATGGAATTTCACGATTTTGACCCCAAAACCATTTAATACACGACCTAGCACATATATCAAATATCTTTGGCGTATATTTGGCTTATTTTCATTCCTTAGACTAGAGAGAACAAGTTTTGGAAGCTAGGGTTCTTGCACACACACTTGGGTGATGAAGATTTGAAGCTTTTGGTTGAGAATTTATTTCCCATTTATGTTCATTTTTTCATTTCCTTGCTTTGTATTGTATATCTAAGTGTGTAGTATTTTTTCCAATACTTGAATCTTGGTTATGAGATCATGCATGTTTAAAGTGTGGATTAAATATCTTGTTGTGCTTATGTATTGAATGATTTTTATTTATTATGAAGTGAGTTATTGTTTCTTCAATTATTCCTGTTCTTTAATATTTCCAAAGGGGTTAGCTAACCCTAAAACTCGCCCATTAACTTTAAATTAATTTTGGGAAAGATTATTTGGGGTTGGGAAAGACCAATTAACAAGAACTTGACGCTTTAACCCTCATTTTATAGATTTTACCTAGCGATAGGATTGAACTACTTGTATCTATATCCGGGTGTACTTAATCTCTTAATTGTTTTAGGGATAATTCAATTAGGAAGTCTTGTTAGTCTTCGAAAGAAGCTAATTTAGGATTGTTACTTGTGGCTAATTAATATAAACTCGCTCGTATTTGTAAAATCGTAAAATACATTGGGTCATTACTTGAGTGTAATTTCCGATGCATCCATACTTGTAGCCATTGATCATTTTACTTGCTTTCTAGGTTAGTTTACATTTTCACATTTAGCTATAAATATTTTCACAATCAAATTCTAAGTGTTTGGTATTGCATAACAAGTAATAATTCTCTTACATTCTTAATCACCTACGTATTGTTCTCTGTGGGATTCGACCCCAACTCATAATTGGGTAAACTATATTGCACGCGATCGTATCCATTTACTTTTTAGTAGTGGATTTGGACGTCATCAATGGAACATGATTGACATTTGATGCTGTCTGTGCAGTGAACCCTGTATCTAGCTGACTAATATATAATCTAATTAAGTTGTCTGAATCAATTAAAAGATCAACATAATTAACATACCTAAAACATCTGAGTTAGAACAGAATACTAAAGTTGTATTTTAAAACTGACTAACACCCACTAGGCTAAGTCACGAGCCTTTAAGAATACTGACAAAATAATCACTTCGTGTCATACCCTAGAATATTGAAATGTCTAAACAAACATAACAACAAATGAACTCCCGCCGAAGAAGATGACGGAAGTAAGTTGAGATGGATTCTACGCTTAGCTGGTCAGACTTGAACGTGGTTAGTGGTATTTGCATCCAAGAAAATGAAAGCAGGCCCTCTCGTACTAATTATCATCGACATGATACATAGTAAGTTTGTCACGACCCAGAATCCCACCATCGAGATTTTGATGGTGCCTAATATTTAACTTGATAGGCAAGCCAACATTAGCTAAGTTATGTAACAAGTTTTAACATTTTAAGATCAAAACATTCATAATACCAAGTTGTAATAATTTGGAAGAGTGAAAAGATGCTAATAACGTAATCGAAACATAATACATGAGCATCTAGAGTTCTACCGATCAAGTTTGAACAAATACAAATGGTTTAATCAAAATAAACACTAATGATAGAATAGAAAGGGACTTCAGGGCTGCGCGCGTCGTGCAACTATATCTCAAGTCTCCATTTAGCTGAATCTGAGCAGCTCGCTACGCGTCGCTGGGATCCATACCGGTATTTTTACAAGAAGTGCAGAGTGTAGTATGAGTACAATCGACCCCATGTACTCTGTAAGTGTCGAGCCTAACCTCGACGAAGTAGGATATGGCAAGTCACTTACAAATACCATGTACCAAATTATAATAATAATAATAATAACATGAAAACAAGAATAGAAATAAAGCAAGTAACTCATGAAAACAGATATGAATTTTCAATTACTAGGGAGCCCAAAATAACAAAGTCTCAATTCTCATATCACAACACAGAAGATAACTCGACAATCACAAACAATTACAACATATCCAATCCATTGTGGCGGGAAACCTGTTCCCACTCTATCATTATCTGTTCATATCATAATTCGTCTTTATTCCTTCATTTCATTTCAATACCTTTCAATTTCTGTTGCGGCGTGCAACCCGCTCCCCAAACAATTTTAATCATCAACATAAACAATTCAACAATTTTTTACAAAGTATCTACATAAAGAAGGTAAATGTACAAGACTGTAAAGAACAATAGAATAATCAGAGAATCTCTAACATTTCAAAATCTCAAACTTTATCAATGTATCGGTACATAACAGTCAAACAGCTCACGCAAGTGAAGCAACATTATAGAGTGCAACAAATACTACAAAAATAATAGAAACATGTAAAACATGTGACAATTAAGATATGCAGTCAAGGCAGGTAGAAACAAGTAGCCAATAAGCAGAATCATGTGAGGAATGAACAAAGTAAGGCAAAGTAACAATTAAATGACAATTAACAAATATAAAATAGAAGTGAAGTAAAGACATGTAACAATTAAAGCATGAAACAGATATCATGAAATAAACGAAAATAGGAAAATAAATATCCAATTCCTGCATGCTAAATCGCATGATGGCGTTTATACACTTGTCACCTCGTATATACGCCGTTTTCCCACATGATTCACATAACAAATGATTCAACAAATCCCAATTCCCTCAAGTCAAGGTGATATACAACACTTACCTCACTCCGCGAAAAAAGCAATCAATCAACCATGACCATGCCTACTGAACAAGCCTCTGAACCAACCAAATGTAGCTAATTATCGATCAAACGATTCAAAATAAGCTTAAGAAACTACTTATTAATGAAAGAGGTTCAATTTTGATCATTTTTAAAAAAGTCAACAAAAGTCAACCTCTGTATCGCTTGGTCAAAACTCGAGGTTCGGACGAAAACTCGATTACCCATTCATCCCCGAGCTCGATTATATGATTTGTTTCGAAATCTGACGTCAATTTTAGGTGTAAATCTCAATTATATAAAAATCCCCAATCTCTATCAAAATCCCTAATTTCTACCATGGAAATCCTACATTTGATGTTGAAATCTTAAAAAATAAAGGGGAATTGAAAGAAAGTGGATTAGAGTTTCTTACCAATGATATTTGGAAGAAAAATCTCTTGACAAATCGCCTCTACAGTGTTTAGTGTTGAGGAATAGTGTAAAATTAGCTAACTCTTATTTTTCCCCTCTTTTACACAAGTACATATGTCGCAATTGTGATTTCTTGTTTGCAATTGCGAGCATCACAAATGCGAAACGAAGGTCACAAATACAAACCTTGTATCACAAGACAAATGTTGCAATTGCGAGAAACTGATTGCAAAAGCAAAAACCCAACCTTCACAATTGCGGCTAGATTCTTCGCAAATGCAAAGATGTCTTATTTTGCCCGGCATCGCAAAGGCAATCAAAATGCTCGCAAAAGCGACCCTAGCTAGTTGGAAAATGCGAACCATTTCTTCTCAAATGCGAGGTTACCCAATCCCAGGCCCTGCTCGCAAATCCTTGTTCGCAAAAGCGAGGCTTTCAAATGCGATTCAGGACTCGCAATTGCGAGATCTGCACCAGACACCAGAAGCAACACTGCATCAACAGTTCACAGACTTTCAAAACTCATCTGAAACGCGTCGGAAACTCACACGAGGTCCTTGGGCTCCAAATCAAACATTCACACGAGTGTATTAACATTATACAAACTCTCTCACGCGATCAAATCACCAAGATAACATCCAAAACTACAATTCAAACATAAAAACGAATTAAACTTCAAAGGGAAACGCAAGAACAACTAGAATCACAACTAAGCATCCGAATCATATCAATCTAACACCGATTGCACCAAACTTTGCAGACATGTTTTTATAGAAAAATGGACCTATACCAAGTCCCAAAATCAAAATCCCAACCTGATATCCATGAAGTCAACCTACGGTCAAATCTAGAAAATGTCCAAACTTTCAAATTACTAGCTTACGGCAAAATGAGTCAAATCAACCTAGGGACCTTAGATTTTTATTTTGGGTAATACCCAAGTCCAAAATCACAATAAGGACCTACCGGTATCGCCAAAACATCGATCCGGGGTCGTTTTCACAAAATGTTGACCGGAGTCAATCCAAGTTGATTTTAAAGCCAAAACATCATATTTTCTTAAACTTTTCTCATGAAAACTTTTCAAAAAGCAACACAAAACATGCACGCAAATCAAGAAATATCAAACGAAGCAAATGGAGGTCTCAAAAATCAGAATTAAGGGCTAGTACTCAAAATGACCTATCAGATAGTCACAAAGTCTCATAGACTACCTCCTAGAAAGGCGAGACTTGACATTCTGGGGGAAGAACATACTCTTGTAACGACCCGAACGTTCATTTTGAGAATTTGCACTTCTCTCGGTAGTTTGTTGTCACGAGTAGCTCTGTATAATCTATTAAGACTTGCACGCAAAATTTAAGTTCATTCTGAGTTGGTATGTTCGTACGGGGTCTCGAGGGGCTCGAATGAATGGAAATGACAAAATAATTTGTTTTGTTTTAGCTAATTGATATTTTATCTAGGTACGTTTAGTTTATCTTACTTTTCAAAAAACAATTAAAAAAAATTAAGAAAAAAACAACAACAAAAGAAAAGAAGGAAAAGAATGAAAAGTGCAAAAATAAGCATAACACAAAATTGTAACGTGATTTTCCATTTTGTTGCTAGATCCTTGTTTATTCCATGCGAGAACATAGGCATTTGGTGAGAATATTCTCATAACAATGGGGGAGAAAACGAAAAAGGAATAACCCTAGATCTCTAAGACAAAAAAGGCGGCGCAACAACAATAAAATAGGGTGGTCACAGTTCTTCACCCTTCACCTATGCCCATCGTCTTCTCACCATTACTTTTCCCCTTTTCTTCTCCATGAAAACCTCCATTAAAACCAGCAGTGAGCACCACTGTAATACAGCTGAAACAACATAAAAAGAAACTTCCATTAAACAAAACAAAAAAATCAGCTGTAACTGTGGCAAAAATAAAACGCAGCACAGTGACCATGAGAAACTATCAAAGAACAACCATTTTCAACACCCAAAAACCAGCTCGCGGACGCCATGAAAACGCTGCCATGTAAACTTGAACGAAACCATCTTTTCTTCCTCTGTAAATAGTCGTGAAAGGCTGTCCAAAAAAAATGCAACAAAAAAGGCACCAAACAATAAGCTCACGGAAAGGCCCGATCTTGCTGAAAATAACTCCAAATACTTACTCGAAGAGGTTGAGCTTGAATTTTCTTGGTGGGGTACCCATTGAAGGCGCCGACGAGTTTCAGTCGAGGTTAAACGTTCACGGGGATTTTTCTTGGGAATCCATTGGACGCGTAAAAAGTGAGATTTGGCATTGCTAGGCACAAGAAACGAGGCAGAATAGCTGGCAGAAAAAATATATAAAACAAGGGTTTGATTATTTTGTCATATTTTGAGTTGGGGAGCTCGAATTTGAGCAGTTTTGGAGGCGATTTTCACCATATGGATTGGGTTTTGAGCCGTTCTGTCACGACCCGAAATCCCACCTTCGGGCCATGATTGCGTCTAACGTTGAACCCGCTAGACAAGCCAACGTTTGAACTAAATAAAATTCATTAACAAATAACACAAATAAGATAACTAAAGCATCGGTGGTCAGCAATAGGAAGGTTAACAAATAGCCAAAAAATAACATAGCAATTTCTAAGTAAAACCAATATACAAATCCCAGAACTGGTGTCACATACTCACGAACTGTCTAAGAGATTACTACAAACAAAAGGTCTAAAAATAAGTACATAGGACTGTCTTTGAAATACAAAGTAAGACAGAGCCGAAAGCGAATAGTAGAAGGTGACTTCAAGGCCCACGAACGTCTGCGGGTCTACCTCGATGTCTCCTGTGTGAACCGATGAGATGCGCCGGCCGTCAGTGATCACCGGGTCCGGCTGTGTAGTCTGCATAACATAAAGAAGTGCAGGTGTAGCATCAGTACAACCGACCCCACGTACTGAGTAAGTGCCAAGCCTAACCTCGGTGAAGTAGTGACGAGGCTAGGACTGAAAACAATATATGTACCTGTGCAATTCTATATAATAACAGGAGAATATCGACGGAAATAAGCAAGTAAAACAGATACGGGGAGGACATGCTGGGGGTAAAAGGGGCAATAATTGCTAGCACTGTAGAACATGGCAGTAACTGATATGTAAAAGAAATAAAGGCAGGAATTTAACTTCTCAACAGATAAGGAACAACAAAAGGCACGGCATGACCCCTCGTGCATAACCTCACAATTACTCGGCACGGAATGTCCCCTCGTGCATAAAATAACACTCGGCACGGAATGTCCCCTCGTGCATAGCCTCACAATCACTCAGCACGGAATGTCCCCTCATGTATAAATATATATATCAAAACAAGGCAACAATATAATGTGAAAGTCAACACTAAGAAGTCTCAAGTGCATGGAAATACTCAATAAAATTTCTATTATCCCGGCAAGGAGAAATCATCAATTACAACGTCAACAAATGCCCGACAAGGGTCTCAGCTATAGCCAACCTCGCATCAGAAATACAATTTCAACAATGTAAGCCTCAACTGAAACAAATACTTCAATAAATTTCCACGTCAGGAAACAACATCAAGGTACCACTTTTAATTCACCAATTACTCATGATGCGGAGAATAATAAGAACACAGTAAGTTTCATCACAATTGACTCACGGGCATGCTTGACCGCAACGCATAGGCACTCGTCACCACGCCTATACGTTGGACATGAGTTACACACAGCAAATAAGACTCTATACCTAATCCCTCAAGCTGAGGTTACGCCAAACACTTACCTCGGCTCCAAAGGAAATGCAAGTCATGCCTCAATCACAGCCTTTCCTATCGAATCCAACTCCGAATCGGGAATATCTAGACATAATGGATTTATTAACATCAATAAGTACTCAATAAACCAATTCCCAAGCAAAATTATATATTTCCTACTATTCCTCCGAGAATACTAAAATTCGACCCCGGGCCCACACGTTCGGATTTTCGAAAATTCATGAAGGAATTAATTACCCGGAGTCTAAGGATCGAAGTTATGTAATTTATACGAGAATTTATGGCCTAACATGGAAAATCCCAAAAACCCTCAAGAACCCTAAAATTACTACCTAATTCTATGATTTTTAGATGATTTAGTAGTGAATTTAACTAGGAATTAGTGTTTGAAACTAGTAAAACTATGGAATTTACTTACCTCAATAACAGTGGTGGAAGGTCTTTTGAGAAGCTCTCTAAAATCTTGAAGTGGAAGATGAAAATGGAGGAATAAGGCTAAGTCCCGTATTTTATAACACTGCCCAGTGATTTCTTCACTGCGATCGCGACAAGGGGCCTGCGATCGCGAAGGTCAACTGGCCGGACCTCAGCGACGGCAGAGGTCCTGCGATCGCGAAGAACAAACTCACCCGGCCTAGACGCGACTCAATGCGATCGCAAGAAATGGGCTGCGATCGCGAATATGTGGAACCCAGACCTCTGCGATCGCGGAGAGGAGGATGCGATCGCGGTGAACAATCACTAGCCTAGAAAAATCTTTCTCTGTGATCGCAACCAACCTTCTGCGATCGCAGAGAAGGAAACCAGATAGCAGATTTTCTGGTTTTTCCAACTTAGCTCCCGGGGATCTAAAACACCCCTGAGCCCCCGTCAAAAAGCACTGGCAAGTCTGTATTCATGATACGGAATCGCTCGAACTTTCGGAACATGAAAAACAATAATGGAACTCGAAATCAAATCCTCAAAACCACATTAATCAAACTTAAGAACTTTGAAATTCTAGAATTCACTTCAATGCGCCGAACCGGCCTAAACCACTCGGAATGACTACAAATTTTGCAGACAAGTTATAAATGACACAATGGAACTACTCCCGGTCTCGGAATTTTATTCGGACTTCGGGAACATAAAATCACCTTTCGAGCCAAATTTCAACTTCTTTAAAAACCTCAAAACTTCATTAACTCCAATTTTTCCTCATTTGGATCCGAAACCAATCAAATGAAGTCCGTTTTACACCAAATTTCACAGATAGGACAAATGACACATAATAAACCTGTCCCGGGCTCCGGAACCGTAAGACGGGCCCGGTAACACGATTTTCACATAATTATTCATTTTCAAATTCCTTGATTATTTTCAAAAAATAATTTTCTTTAAAAATTCATTTCTCGGGCTTGGGACCTCGGAATTCGATTCTGGGCATACGCCCAAGTCCCATTTTTTCCTACGGACCCTCCAGGACCGTCATATCACGGGTCTGAGTCCGTTTACCAAAGATTTTGACCAAAGTCAACTTTATTCAATTAATTATCATTAAATTCCATTTTTATCAAATTTCAACATAAGGACTTCCCGGCTACACGCCTGGGCTACACCCGCATATCGAGGTGAGATTAACATAGGCTTTCGGGGCCTCGAAACACAGATTTAGGTAAAATTACTTCGGATGACTGTTTGGGTCATCACAATCTCCACCTCTAAAACAAACGTTCGTCCTCGAACGGACATAGAAAAGTACCTGAGTCTGAGAAAAGATGGGGGTAACGACTTCTCATGTCGGACTCGGACTCCCAAGTAGCTGCCTCGGCAGGCTGACCCCTCCACTGAACACGGACCGAAGGATAACTCTTCGACCTCAACTGGCGAACCTGCCTATCTAATATGGCTACTGGCTCCTCCCCATAAGTCAGATCCTTGTCCAATTGGACATCGCTGAGGTCAAGAGCATGAGATGGATCTGCAATATACCTCCGGAGCATAGGTACATAAAACACTGGATGTACTGCTGATAAATGAGGTGGCAAGGCAAGTCTGTAGGCCACCTTTCTTACCTTATCTAAAATCTCAAATGGGCCAATGTACCTAGGGCTCAACTTGCCCTTCTTTCCGAATCTCATCACGCCCTTCATAGGCGACACTCGAAGGAACACCTGGTCTCCTACCATGAAAGCCAAATCTCGAACTCTACGATCTGCATAACTCTTTTGCCTGGACTGAGCTGTACGAAGCCTATCCTGAATGATCTTCACCTTATCCAAGGCATCCTGGACTAACTCAGAACCCAATAATCTAGCCTCTCCGGGCTCAAACCATCCGACTGGAGACCGACATCGCCTACCATACAACGCCTCATACGGAGCCATCTGAATGCTCGACTGGTAACTGTTGTTGTAGGCAAACTCTGCTAAAGGCAAGAACTGATCCCATGAACCACCAAAATCAATAACACATGCCCGCAACATATCCTCCAAAATCTGAATAGTGCGCTCGGACTATCCGTCCGTCTGAGGATAAAATGTTGTGCTCAATTCAATCCGTGTGCCCAACTCTCGCTGAAACACTCTCCAGAAATGGGAGGTAAACTAAGTACCTCGGTCTGATATGATAGATAAGGGCACACCGTGCAATCTGACAATCTCTCTCATATAAACCTTAACCAACTTATTTGCTGAAGATGAAACCGCCACCGGAATGAAATGTGCTGACTTGGTCAGCCTATCTACAACAACCCATACTGCATCAACCATCCTCGGAGTCCGTGGGAGTCCAACTACAAAATCCATCGTGATACGCTCCCACTTCCACTCGGAAAGCTAAACCTACTGCATCAAACCACCGGGACTCTGGTGCTCATATTTAACCTGCTGACAATTCAAGCACCGACCCACATAAGCCACAATGTCCTTCTTCATTCTACGCCACCAATAATGCTGCCGTAAGTCCTGGTACATATTCGCGGCGCCTGGATTAATGGAATACCGGGAACTGTGGGCCTCCTGCAATATTAACTCACGAATACCACCAACATCAGGAACACATATGCGACCCTGCAATCTCAAGACTCCCTCAGCATCAACTGTGACTTGCTTGGCACGTCCGTGCCGAACCGAATCCCTAAGAGCACACAAATGACGTTCCTCATACTGCCTGGCGCGAATGCAATCTTATAATGAAGAACGAGCGACGGTATGGGCCAAAACACTGCCACCCTCAGAAACCTCCAATCTAAAAAATCGGTTGGCTAACGCCTGAACATCCAAAGCCAAAGGTCGCTCTCCAACTGATAGATAAGCCAAACTGCCCATGCTGACTGACTTCCGGCTCAAGGCATCGGCCACCACATTGGCCTTTCTCGGATGATAGAGGATATTAATATCATAATCTTTCAGCAACTCTAACCACCTCCTCTTCCTCATATTTTGACTCCCTTTGCTTAAACAAGTATTGCAAACTCTTGTGATCAGTGAATACCTCACACGGTACCC